>CM045761.1:71123320-71287203 GCA_025200525.1 Camellia lanceoleosa | reverse complement strand
TTTTCACATTTACGAATTCTTGAAAAAATCATGACCTTTTATTCTTGAAAAAAATATTTTGATTGCATGAGACAAATTAGCAACCGTTTAATATATTTGAGTTAATTGTGTATTGAGATAACATTTAAACACCATGAGATGGACTTATTTACATATTGATTAACATATGAAAGCCTATGTGGCTGAAATGAAAGTATGTAGATGGTTGTTCTATCTACATTGTGTATTTAATCAATGATTAACATTCAAATTGTATATAGATATGTAATGAGTTGATTCTTGGTACCAAGTATGTCAATGAGATTACTATACATTAAATAATTATTTTAATAAAAGGGACCAATAATATATGACCAAAACTAAGTAACCGGTGTGAAATTGATGCTTAAATATCCTAAGGAACAAAGCCTTTGTTAATTGTTGGTATATGGCACGAATGTCAAATTGATGTGAAATATTACAAAAATACAAATGATAAATCTAATTAATCACTTAGTGATATGATTTTGTTACAATTAGCGATTATACTTGACATAAAAATGAATGCATATTTGGCCCATGATGTGATATGATATGAAAATTTATTTTTATCTTGTAAGGATCATGTGCTAGGTCCTACATGTTTGAGTATCTTTGGCTTATCTTGATGATTTGAAAAAGGCAAAAGTGATTCCCGGTGTGAAAATACAACAACAAATAATAAAAAACAAAATAATGTCCAATTATTAAATAAAAGCTTTTCCTCCAAAGGATGTAGAGAACTATAATTTAGAGAGTGTAATTAAGGACTCTCACTTTTAACTTTATCATAAGCCAAGTAAAACTTATTAATTAGTAGAATTGTTCCTTGTTTGTTTCCATCGATGTATTCAAGTCCATGGAACCTATCAAGCTTTGCTTAACAATGCAAGTAGTTATCCTTTCCATAAGCTTCAAATAGTCCGCATGTAAGTGAAGTAATTTTTTTTTCACATTTTCTCTTTTTATTTTGTCATTCATTCATTTAAGTTTCATTTTATTTTATGGTTTCTTTGATGTAATATTATTTTATTTTTTTGTAGGTACTACATAGTGCATGTAATTAGTGCATGGTAGTGTGCATTAATTAGAAATAAGCTGGTGGGTATGGGGATGTGGATCACACGCCAACATCTTAGCATTATTTTGTTTAAGGGAATTTTTGTGAAATTTTTTGTTGGATATGTAATATTCAAAACCTTTCATCAAATTTTTGTTGCTTGAAACTTTTGGTTGGAATGTTAAGAATTTGATTAATTTTTATGGCCTGTTCTTGAAATAGAGTTGATGAAATGTTATTGAAATTGTTGCGAAATTTTGCTTTGAAATGGAGTTAAAATGACTATTGCTGAATTTGTTGCTCAAAATTTCTTTGAAATTGAGTTGAAATATTCTTTGAAATTCGAGTTAAAAAGCTTGTTAATGATTTTTTTGCTTGAATAATGTCCAAATGTTGTAGAATTGCGTCTAGATGATGCTTAAATTACATGCGGATGTTGCTTAGAATTAAATGTCGTCTTTAAATGTTTGGATGTTGCTTAAATTACGTCGATCATATATTTCAATGTTTGGGGATTATGATGGTTTATTCTTTGAAATTTGGTATTTTCATTTGAGCAGGTTCAAGCTCATATTGGGTCTGTATTATGCATCATCCGATTTTCAAGATGACTATAACAATTACGCAATGAAAACCCCGATGATATCGAGATCTACCCATATGTGTATATAAGGGTAATGTTTTTGTTAACAATAATGTGAAAGTTGTAGTTTAACCATAATTACTTGCCTTGAAAACATCAACCACTTTTTTGATTAGGTAGCGGAGGAGAAGTGTTGGAGGCTTAACATTCATGAGCCAATTATCACGGGCTTTTGCGAAGATTTCTACAATAATCTTGACTTGTAAACCTACAATCATCTCAAGTCAATAATAAATTTACCTTCAACTTTGTTCATTGAAGTGGCGGCGTACATATTTGGCGGCCTATACACCTTCAACTTTTGTAAACAATCCACATATTTGGCGGCATACACCTTCAACTTTTGTAAACAATCTACATATTGGCGGCATACACCTTGAACATTCATTGAACACATTAAGCACATCCATTACAAATACACCTTGAACTTGTTCTTGATGAAATATTTGGCAGCATACATCAATTAAACATATTTGGCGCATACATCAATTTGGCTGACGCCATCAATTTGGAAACACTTTGTTATCACACATATAGTACACACTGTTCATTCAAAAACATAGTTAATTGATGTATCTTTGTTATACACTTGAAAAGTAGAACCCAAAAAAAATGACATTGAGTCATTTACATGATACTGCTTGTTCTTGAATACACAAAAGTACAGCTTGTTCTAAAATACAAAAGTACATTGTTCTTGAATACACAAAATACACAAAGTAGATTACATTGTGTCATTTACATGATAATGTAAAAAAATACACAAAATACAATGACATAAGTCATTGCCTTGAACTATCTTCTCCATCCTTTGAAGCCTCCTCTCATGCTCTGCTTTGTTGTCCTAAGATCATTAATTTCTTACATTCTTGAATAAATCAGAGGTTGAGCATTGATCATTAATTTACTACTGTCTTCAAAGAAGATATATATTGATTCACAACAATCATTTTTAAAGAAGATATATATTGAGATTACCTCCATTTATGAAAGAAGATATATATTGATTCACAACAATCATACATAAATAATAAAATTCACTATTTTAAATTCAACAAAGAATAAGTCAAATGGACTACTTGCTTGGAAGCTTAGAATCACCATGGGATTTGCTCCTTTCGTAATTTCCTTTTGGAATTGGAATTTGGAGCTATATTATAAAACTTCGGAGCTTATAATTTTGGGGATTTCAAAGGAGCGAGAACAAGATGGAGAAAAATCCTCTATCCTTCTCTCTCTCTCTTTAATATAGACACAAACAAATTAATAGCATATTAGGTTTTCAATTGACCATCTTTGTTTCCCTATTACTATATAACATTGAGATATCACTTACCATGCAATAAAATGGATTACATGTTTCCTAAAATTTTCTTTCTGAATGGTGAATTTAATTCTGAAGTCTGTTGTGTATTCTTCTTTGCTAGTAGTCGATTTGACTTAAATTCACTATTTTAATTTCTAACAAAGAATAAAATCCTAATTCAACTAAAATATTTGACTTAATAGAGTCATTTTCTAAAAGTGACACCTCCTGATATTGAAATTAAATCAACAAAGGTTCTAAAAAAAAATAAATTAATTAAATCACCAAAGAGGCAAACCCCATATCAATGTGTATGAGTATGAGTATCCAGTGTCATATAATTTAACTTACACACAGATTAACAGCCCATTTCAGGCCCATTACACACAGATGCATATATATATATATATATATATAAATGCCCATTTCTTTGATTTAAATTACACACAGATGCGTATATATATACAGTTCAGTTCCTCTAAGCATATATTTGAAATAAATCATGTAGAAAGTCTCAAATCAAAACCGTAAGATCATATTTTTGATTTTTCCTAATTTTTTGAATCAAGCCTAATATTTGAAGTTTAAATACTGAGCAGAACTGTGGTTTTCTTTCAATCTGTTGGAGTATGGTGACCAGTGTGTGGCGTGGCATGGCGGCAGTGGTGAGTCGGATGTCGAAAACTCTCAGCCCTTCTCTCTCTCTCTCTCTCTAATTTGATCTGCATTTCCATTTCAAATCCTCGAATCGACTTTTTTTTTTTTGAAAGTCCTCACCAGCAGCGTCGTTTTGGTGAGGAGAATTCAGCCGTCGATCATCCACTTTAGGAGATCACTCTAGAGAGTTACTCTAGAGATCGGGGCGCTTTTTGGGAGAGATGTGAGGGTCTTTGATGCTGAGCTTCAACAGCGATACACCCTCATAATACCTTTCACACTCAGATCCTGCTTGCCATAAACAGAGCTTCATCCACACATCAACACAAAGGGAGGAGTTGCTCCATCTCTCAAAATCTCTCTCTCTCGGGTTGCATTTTGAAAAAAAAAAGTGAGCACACACATAGACAAAAGGCAATACATAACACCCGACCACCTACATATCTCTCGGCTCTGGAGCACGTGGCACGCTCCATACAGAACCGGCTTCAAGAGGGTCTCGGCACAGGCGACGCCTGCGATCCGCAGACACAACTGATACATTCTCAACACACACACCAGATTTGTTTTTGGAGAAAAGGAACTCGGTGAAGCAAACAACATCAACACAACATCAATTGATCAAGCCAAAAGGAGCACAATCAGCGGTATGATTTGTTCCAAGGCTGGGTTCTGAGTGGAATATAATGATCTGGTACGTGCCGACAGATTTGGCGGACGAGTTCGCCGAAACAAGATTTGGGCGGCGGTACTAGGCGAAGGTGCTCGGTTAGGGCATCGATGGGGTGAAGCGAGTTGCGTCGCCGGATGCTCAAGCCCAGCGATCTGAAATCCGGAGCGGAAAAGCGCCAACGACCGAGGTGTTACTGGCTTCGGCGGGAAGACCGACGAACAGCAGATGAAGCCTTGACCGGTTCTCTCGAGCTTACGACATCGTGCTTAGGCGTGAAGCCTGCCGACTATGGATTAGGCGGCTCATTTGCCGAGCTCAACGAAGAAGGGTAGTTGGGGTTAGGTGATGTCGGCATGGCGTGACTGGCGGAGGCATGGTGTATATCTTTGACAGATGGGATAAGCGAGCCCGTGTTGAAGATCATTGGGAGTGGGTGTGGGGAGGTATATAAGCAAATCTGCGCCACCCTTTTGAGGATGGACAATTTTTGTAAAGTAAGACTTACGCTCAAACCTCTCCCTTCTCTCTAGTCATTTTCGGTGTGTGAGGTTCTAACTTGGCGTCGGAGGTGTTTTCGGCCACACCGCCAGGCGGCTCACCCGTTGTGCTTTGGTGATCGGACCAAGCAGACTCGGAAGAAAGAATGCAGGCTTCTTGGAATATTTTCCCCGTACAATTAGGCGCCGTCTGTGGGAAGCTTGCAGATAAAACCTTGTCTTCAGGTTCATCGATGCGTCGTTCATGGCGCTGTGAGGAGTTCCGTTGTCCGCGTCGTGAACCACCCGGAGTTTGTCCGGCAAAGAAGGACTCCGTCCATCCATCCGATGGCGAACACAGAGCGACCACGGAGGCGAAGCAGCAGGATAAGCGGAAGAAGTCATGGCCGTTCCGTAGCAGCCGGTCACCTCTGGCGGAGAGTCACCTCAGCGCACGGAACACAAGTTGCGGGACCAAGATGCCGTCATCCGTGAATGGCGGCGAAGATGGAGCTCAGCGGCGTTATAAAGGGAAGGGTGTAGGCTGGGCGGGTAACCACGAGCGCACCCATCCGCCGTTCGGCCCCCTCACGCCGTTAAACCGGCCGAGTCGAGGCACACTCGGCAATCTCTATTACCGGGAGCTACAAAGATGGTGATTAGGCTTGCCGCGAAGAAGTCCGGCGCAAGATAGCACTTCTGACCCTCGCGTCCGGAGCGGCGTCGGGTATTCCTATTCGCTGTCTGAAGGATTTGCGGGCAGTTCTAAAGGCAGGCTCGCCCGGGAAGCTTCGAGAATGCGGCGTTCAGCGGTTATCTCTGAGCCGCGCCCGTGAGGTCGAATGCCTCCACGCGTCAGCGGTGCCACTCCTTCTGAATCTGATTTGGCGGGTTGGCGCCACTCCTTTTCACTTGGAGATAGAAGCGGCGCTTCCGGGATTCCACCACCAAAGTTTACCCTTACGATGGAAAAACCGATCCGTACATGCATGTAAGTCATTTCCAAGCGAGGTTATGGCGGACACCGCGGAATGATGCTCTTATGTGCACGATCTTTCCGTCGAGTTTGGGCGAGTGGGATTAAAGTGGTTGAAGGCTGGGAGGAGTATTGAGAGGTGGCAACAGTGGCGAAGCCTTAAATGCTTCACGACTAACACCAAAACTCCTAAGGAAGTGGATCACCTCCTGAGTATCAAGATGGAACCTAGCGACACACTCAAGGCGTACAACTCCAAGTATTGGGAGACATTCAATGAGATACTAGACTGCCCGGTCAACCTTGCTATCGTCTGATATAAGCGTGGGCTCGGTCGGGACATAGGCTGAGACTCACTTACCATGCAACAACCTCGACCATGGGATGACTTATGCGGCGCATCAATGAGCATATCCGGGTAGAGGATGATGCCTCGGCCTCAGAAAGCGACCTCGGTCGTCACACCCAAGAGGTGGCGGGAAAAGTGCTGCGATTAAGTGAAGTCGCCGATCTAGTGACCAAGTGAAGAGTCGGGCCGAGGTTCAAACCGAAGAAGCAAGGCGAGGCGGCGTAATAACGGGAATGATTACATGGGATGACTACCCCCAAGATGATGTGGTGATCTTGACGAAGGTTGAAAGCGAGCGAGCATCTGCGGTCTTCAAAATTCCAATCTATCGCATACTTAGTGAAATCCGTGACGAGAATGCGTCGGTTTCTGCTAAGATTAAGCGGCGAAGAAGGCTTCAATGCCAAATGTCGTTGTACCTTCCATAGGAGCGTGGCCACGAACGGAGGGTATGCGCCTTTGAGGCAACACCTAGAAGAGCTAGTGGCGACTAGGCATCTGGACCTTTACATTGATGGAGGAGTTAAAACCGTCGGGTTCAGTTGATCCCGCGAACGGATGGCCAAGAGATGTACCTCCGGGGTTGTGAATGTCATCCACGGCATAGTGGAACCGTGGCGTGTTTGCGAGCCGTGGCATGATTAAGAAGGCGAGAACACATGAGGAAGTTTTGTCGATTCGACTGCGCTCAAAAGGGAAGGCAGTAAAGGATGTGTCGACTTTTCCTCAAAAGATCTGGGCGCATCCGGACACGCACAATAGCGCCTTGGTAGTAACTCTCGCGTCAATGATTTCGAAGTTAAAGGATCTTGATCGTCGGGGAAGTTGATTAGAGATCATGTATTCTGACGCTTTCAAGCAGCTCAAACTCGAGATCTGGTTGGCACCGAACCTCGCCATTGGTCGGTTTCAACTCATAGCCGGAGTGGCCTTTGGGAAAAATTATCTTGCGGTTAAAAGCGGGATCGATTGGTCAAACAGGTTGAGTTACGGGTATTGCGGTGCCATCTACTTACAATCGATCCTTGGCGGTGGCTTCATGCTATGCGAGCCGTGGCATCAACCTTTCACCAAGTGATGAGATTCCCTCGGCTATAGAGGCGATTGAGGAAATTGAGGCGATCAAGTTATGTCAAACGATGCTTTGTGGCGGTCAATGGGCCGTGCCAAGGGATTTGTTGAGATGATTGAGGGCCGGAGGACTGGTAGTGCTAGATGGCGTGGGCACTAAGGCGAAGACAAAGCAGTGGAAGGATTGGTGGAAGTCTTGAATTGATCTGGCGTGGGACAAGTTCTTCTTGCTCGGCTCCTCCTCGCGACAAGAAAGGACCAAGAGATGGTGGAATTCCTTATGGCCAACATTGAAGTTTTTCGCGTGTAAGCCTTATGACATGCCCGGCCTCGATCCAAACTTTATCTGCCATCATCTCAATGTCTTCCTCGGAGCAAAGCCGGTCATTCAGCGAACAAGGAGGTCAGCTTTGCATCACGCCGAGGTAGTGGCGGAGGAAGTCAAGCATCTGCTCGAGGCGCGACCAATTCAGGAGGTCCACTATCCTCGGTGGATTTCAAATACAGTCGTTGTACCGAAGAAGAATGGGAAATGGCGGGTTTGCGTCGATTACAAGACCGTCAACCGTGCCTGTCCGAAAGACAGTTTTCCTTTGCCTAGAATTGACCAGCTTGTGGATTTGACGGCTGGCCATGACAGGCTAAGTTTCTTGGACGCTTACCGGGGTTATCATCAGATTGCCATGCACGGGCCCGACAGAAATCACTTCATTCACTACACCAGGGGACTCTTACGCTACGCGTTATGCCTTTTGGTTTAAAAACGCCGGGCAACTTTCGAAGGATGGTGACCAAGATGTTTGCTCCTTTCTTTGGGCGGACAATGGAGGCTTACATTGATGACATGGTGGTGAAAGCGAAACAAACAAGTCATTTGTCCGACCTGGCGAGATGTTTGCCATCCTCAAGAAGCATAAGTTACGCTGAATCGTCTAAGTGTGCCTTGATTGTGGGATCCGGGAAATTTTAGGATTCTTAGTCACAAACCGAGGCATTGGCGGACCCTACCAAATCGAGCCGTACAAGAGTTAAAGCGGCCTAGCTCGGTGAAAGGCGTCTGACATCGGCGGAATAGCGCATGTCGATTTATATCATGGGTCATCGGATCGTGCCGTTCTTTCTTCGATCCTTGAAGTCCAAGTTCTCATGGGATGAAGAATCTGACGGCGTTGGCGAGCTCAAGAATATTTGTCTTGACACCATTGTTAGTCCTTGGGTGCGGAGAAGAACTTTATCTTTATCTGGGCGTATCGCAACATGCGATCGGTCGCGGTGCTTGTTAATTTGAAGGCATCAACACCTCCCATCTTTTATGTCGGCAAGACTTTCTTGGCCGAGACTAGGTACTGCCTCTTGAAAACTGCTTTGGCATTAATGATGGCATCGAAAATTAGCGCTACTTTCATGCACATACTATCGTCGTTTTGACCGAGTTCCCCTCAAAGCTTTATTTGAGCAGGCGGATTTTTAGGCGAGTTCTTAAGTGGGCGGTCGAGTTAGGCGGTTGATGTGAAATATCGGCCATGCGCCATCAAAGCCCAAACTTTGGTGACCGTTCTGAAGTCGCTTTGGCACTCATCGGTATGCGGTCGATATTACATGGCGGATGATGAAGTCTGCGCTAGTTCATCGAGATATTACCACTTGGTGGGGTTGGCGTGATTTAGCGCACACCACGCGATGTGCTTCTACAATTTCAACAACCGTGTGGCGATACTTGAGTTGGGTGTTGTTATTCCTGCTCTGCCGTCTGCATCACCACGAAGTCATGGAACTACTCGGCCTGAGCTGCGTAGGCATATCTGTGACTGGTGATTAGCCTCTGGACTTAGGCGTGGCGGACCGACTTCTTGAGTCGGTGCGAATCACCAAGGGGCGGAGTGGGGCGATGGCGAGAACTTAAGCCGGACGGCGAGCAACCTTGATCATAGTACCCCTCACCACTCGGGATCCATCGGTTCTTTGGAAGCTTTTGTGGGGACATGTGGAAGCTTTTTGTTGACAGGCGTCAATAAATCGTCAGTCTTTGAAATTTGAGCATTGTTCTTATCTCCCGGATGGCCTAACCATTGAACATTCTATCACCCTTGGCTTGACATCTAACAACGAAGGTGAGTATGAGGCCCTTAGGCGGGCTCAAGGCATAATCCGTTGAAGGCTGCCGAGCTAATGGTGTCTGATGACTCCCAACTTGTGGTTAACCAAGTTTACGGGATCTCTGAGGCAAAAGATGACCGCATGGCGAAGTACCAAGCTACAGTGGGGAACACTTCAGCGATTTCGAACAATCGAGTCAGCGGATCGTAGAAGAAAAGCGGTGATGAAGTGGCCGACTGGCATCGATGGTAGATATGTCTCCAAATCCCTTGTTAATTGACTTTCTTCCACGACCAAGCATTGAAGATACCGAAGCGACGGAAGTACTCTGCGCCGAGCTAGGTCCGTCGTGGATGGATCAATCATTTTGTTCCTCGAGACGGATTCTACCAAGAGAAGAAGGAAGCACACAAATCTTGGAGTAAATCGAGGCGGTTTTGGCTCTCTCCATCTGGCGCGTTGTATAAGAAGTCCTTCTCTGGTCCTTACTTAAAGTGTGTGCACGGCGGTGTGGATGCATTTTTGCCTGAAATTCACGAAGGCATTTGTGGCGACCACAGGGCGGATCCTTGGCCTCTGAGCTATTTCACAAGGCTATTGGTGGCCGTACATGCAAGCTGACGCGCAAAAATATGTCCGGAAATGTGAGAAGTGCCAGAAATTTGCACACCAGATCCACCAGCCGGCCAGAGAACTCCTTCCCCTCACCAGCCCTTGGCCTTTTGCGATGTGGGGGCTAGATATAGTGGGACCCCTCCCAACTGCACCGGGCAACCGCAAGTTCTTTATCGCGGCGACGGACTACTTCACCAAATGGATTGAGGCCGAACCTTTGACAACTATCAAGGAAAAAAGGCGTGAAAGAGGTTTGTGCAGCGAGAATGTGGTAGCAGCGGTTTGGCGTCCCCAAGATCTTGATTTACGACAACGGCACCCAATTTGTGATGCGCCTATTGAGAGGTTTTGTGAAGATTTAAAGATTGAATTCTACAACTCCTCTCGCTTACCCATGATCTAACGGTCAATGGCGTCGAACAAGATTATATTGGATGGGTTAAAAAGGTTGGAAAAGGCAAAGGAAAGTGGGCGAGAACTTCCAGCGTCCTTTGGGCATCTGGGACTACCCATGGCGTTCTCAGAAACTCCATTCGCTTTGGCTTATGGCATGGAGGCAGTCATTCCCTTGGAAGTCGGCATGCCTACCCTCAGGAGTGTAAGCTTTGGGCCTGCTCTGAACAAGAGCTATCGCTCGAATTAGACAGGTGAAGGCGCAGGAAAAGGCTCTCATCCATGTGGCGACCTACCAAGAACTCTCCGAAGTACAACAAGATGGTGCACCCGACAGTTCAAGGTGGGTGATTGGGTCTGAGAAAGTTATGGGAAATACCACAGTGCGAGGAGAAGGCAAGCTAGGGGCAAATTGGGAAGGACCATACAAGATAGCAGATCTGGCGGGCAAGGGGCATACCACGGAGGACTTGGATGGTAGATCAATACCTCAGCCATGGAATGCGACCAATCTCAAAGTGTACTATTTCTAGCTTTTGTTTGGTTAAAGAAGGAGTTTTTGCATTACACTTGAGAATGTAATTCTTTTTTGTCAATATATACAAGTGTTCTTTGCCTTAAGTAATTTGATGTTTTGTTTAAATTAAGCATGCCCAATCGAGATGGATTAGTGGGTTGGAAGAGTTGATGTTTTGCCCAACTTTGGGTTCCCAACGAGATGGATTAGTCGGTTGGAAGAGTTGGTGTTTTATGACTTTGGATTCCCAACGAGATGGATTAGTGGGTTGGAAGAGTTGGTGTTTTGACTTTGGATTCCCAAGAGATGGATTAGTCAGGTTGGAAGAGTTGATGTTTTGCCCAACTTTGGATTCCCAAGAGATGGATTAGTGGGTTGGAAGAGTTGGTGTTTGTCAACTTTGGGTTCCCAGCAAGAGATGGATTAGTCGGTTGGAAGAGTTGGTGTTTTGCCCAACTTTGGGTTCCCAATCGAGATGGATTAGTCGGTTGGAAGAGTTGGTGTTTTGCCCAACTTTGGATTCCCAACCGAGATGAATTAGTCGGTTGGAAGAGTTGGTGTTTTGCCCAACTTTGGATTCCCCGAGATGGATTAGTTCGGTTGGAAGAGTTGGTGTTTTGCCCAACTTTGGGATTCCCAACCGAGATGGATTAGTCCGGTTGGAAGAGTTGGTGTTTTGCCCAACTTTGGATTCCCCAACGAGATGGATTAGTCGGTTGGAAGAGTTGGTGTTTTGACTTTGGGTTCCCAACCGAGATGGATTAGTCGGTTGGAAGAGTTGGTGTTTTGTCGACTTTGGGTTCCCAAGAGATGGATTAGTCCGATTGGAAGAGTTGGTGTTTTGCCCAACTTTGGATTCCCAAGAGATGGATTAGTCCGGTTGGAAGAGTTGGTGTTTTGCAACTTTGGATTCCCAAGAGATGGATTAGTCGGTTGGAAGAGTTGATGTTTTGCCCAACTTTGGATTCCCAACCGAGATGGATTAGTCGGGTTGGAAGAGTTGATGTTTTGCTTAACTCTGGGTTCCCAACCGAGATAGATTAGTCGGTTGGAAGAGTTGGTGTTTTGTCCAATTTTGGATTCCCCAGAGATGTTTTGTCCGGTTGGATGGATTAATGTTTGTGCAAGTCGGATATTTCTTGCGAGATGAATTACCTCGGTTGGAGATGGTATGATCTGGTCTCTCAACCGAGGTGATGTATCGATTCGGTGAGTTGATGTTTTATGAAGCTCAAGCAAACCATGCAAACACTTATAAAAGTTAAGTTTTTCATTAATTCAAAATGAGTACAAAGGTGGGGTATTTAGCGGTTACAAAATGTGAGACTTAGCCGGTTACATCAAAAACAAACAAAAGCAAATTCAAAGAGAAACTAAGCAAGGAGAGGTCAAATTAAGTCTTCAATGTTGGGGTGCATTCCTCTCTTGATCATAGACTCGTGCTGGACATTACGCTGGTTGCTTCCTTCACCGTCTGCGCCCGTCTCTCTAACAAGCTCTTCCTCGGCCTCTGCACCTTGATGAAGGCGTCGTTAGCGTAAGGCACAAGGTAGACCGGCGAAAGGCCTTTGGGGTGGAGAGCAAACACATCGGTTTGGGGCCCTGACCGAGCTTAGAGCAAGCTTCCTTCGGCACAGAAGTATATATCTGGGTAGCAAAGACACCTTTTTGTAGTTGTCTTGACTTCTTTGAAGCTGCATTGTTAGCATCTTCGTCTTTACCCTGGACTCTTCGCGCGATTAAGCTCGGCTTGGAGTTCATCTCGTTTCTTCTCGGCCTTGTTAAATTTGGCCGAAGCGATCTGTTTTCGATTGCTAGCGGTCGAAAGATGCCTTTGCGAGTCGGCTCGATGCGAAGGCTCTCAACTTTGGTATGTATCGATTGCCCTCTCTGCCTAAGTCGATTGGATCGCTCCATCACGAGTCTTTGTTTTTGGATGGCTGAGAAAAACTTGATCGTGAAGAAACCGAGCAAACACTTGGAAAATGCAGGAATAGGTTGGGGTGCTTACCACGGTCATTGACTTCACGGACGATTTGACCCGGTAAGATTATGCAGAGCGTGGTCACTTCCAACCACGTCGAACGGGCAGAGAGTGCCTTTGGGTCGAAGGCCAGCAGATGCTCCTTATCGCTTTTGGCGTTGGCGGGATATCGGCACCGGTGTTTTCTTGTTTCAATGAGCGCCCGGTAATCTGGCTTCTTGTCTGGCGAGTTACCTGTTTAGCTCGACCACAGCTCGGTGAGGATCTGGCAAAACTCTTTTTCCACCGTATGTCACGAGTTCTCGTGAGGTTGGCGGTTCTTGGTGTGGCGAGGCCAATCAACTGCTTGTTTGGATTGGCCGCGCGGATGAGGGCGTGGGCCCGTGCTTCGGTGAGTGGCGGTCGGCAAATTTGGATTCGACTCTGCTTGGCCATTTCCTGTTCCTCGGTCAGCCGGATTAAGGGGATGTCAGGTAAAGTTGGATCTGAAGGTGGAGTTGGCTCATGGAAGTCGATGACTCTACCGTGAGGAAGCGATATCTGTATGTAGGTTGATAGCAAGCGATTTGTTACAATCCGGTACTGTATCGAAGCAGTTCGGATTGACTCGGAGTTTGGGCGGTAATTTGCGTAGTTCTGGATCGTTGCAAAGAAACAAAAATGGCTAAGTAAAGAATAAACAGTTAAGAGGATTGACCGGGCAAGAAAGCGCGGCTTACATGAACTACCAAAGTTTTTGCTAATAAACCAGCCCG
Source organism: Camellia lanceoleosa (assembly GCA_025200525.1). Classification (NCBI taxonomy): domain Eukaryota; kingdom Viridiplantae; phylum Streptophyta; class Magnoliopsida; order Ericales; family Theaceae; genus Camellia; species Camellia lanceoleosa. Next base: position 71,273,613 of record CM045761.1, on the reverse strand, counting down.
GTGCGTCGGCCGTTTCATAGTTGCCAGACACCCAGAAAAAGTCGTCATCATGCAAGTCTTTATCTGGGGTGCCGGTCACTATTTTCTCCTTGCCCGGTCTTATTTTTAGATAGTAGGCAAGACCGTCCCCGGTGTGGCCCATGGTGTACTGCCTTAAGATCTCGGCTAAGCCTAGTTGAGTGCCAAGCGGTTGTTTAATTAAGTGGGCGCCGTTGATAATCCGGTATGTATTTGTTGACACTTGGGTTGGTGCGGCCGGTCTGGCGTAGAATACGTGATCGAGGATTGAGTGGAAGCGAAGGCCTCCTCAACTATTGAGCACGGTGAAGGGCATTGCTCGGCTCTTCCCCAAGGAGTTGTTTGCTTTCATTGCAAGTACGAGGTGGACATCGGCCGGGATGCCGTACTCCTCCTTGAACGCGTTTAAGGCAGCCGGGGTGTCTACCATATAGCGGTATTTCCCCATTTGTGGCAGTCCTAATGTAGCCCGGTTGTGGTTTGGCACTCGATGATTGCTCGGTCTTGAGGGCTTCAGAATGGTTAATGGTCCCCTTGGACTCTGCAGGAAAAGGATGGCAAGGGTAAGCATGGTAGCGGTCTCATAAAAGAGCTTGACTTTAGCTTCGGTCCAAAGTCGTGCCAAACCACCCCAGTTCCTAAGGCTGCTAGAGAGCTCGGTCACCCGAACGGAGCAGATACTAGCCCGGCTGGACGACCAAGTACTTCCACTATCTCGGTTCTCACTATATTCTCTACAAACATGTTATTTGCTCGGTTCCGTGGTTCTTTAGGATCAAATGGAAACCGGGGCAGTCACTTGATTCATCGTTGTTCTTCTTTGGAAATGAAGAACACCATGAACTATTGAAGGATTTAGGAGGTTTTTGGTGCGGATCTTAGAAACTAAACTTTTCTACCTAGATCGTGAAATGGTAGGGAGAATGGCATCAAGAAGGGTTTGGAGCACTTACCTGGCCAGGACAACGAGCCTCCTCCTTCCAACTTGAAGAGTCAGGTCTGCAACTGCAAGGGGGCGAGAGCTCTTGAAGGGTGGTAATGGCGGAGGTTGATGGGAGAGAAGGACGGGGGCAGGGCCCATGTATATAGGAGAACCAGGCTGGCCACCCGCCAAAATTTTTGAATTTTGGCAGCCGGTTGGCTGCTCGAGGACAAATGAGAGGATGCCACCTGTCGCCATTAATGGCTCGCGTCGAAGCGAAGAGGCGTGGGCGGGTAAGGCGTCGGTAGGGAAGATGAGAAGACAGGGTCGGATGTAGCATCGGCCAGGGAAGGCTACCGAGCAAGTTTGAAAGAAAGGCAGACAGGATTCGAAGGCGGGGTCATCGGTGGTTACCAATTGACAAGCGGGGCCAGAAATGATACTGGTTGGAGGCGGTAATCCTGTCACGCTAAGCGGCCGGAATTAAGGGGCAATTGGTGGGAATATAATGATGCGATGCCGTCTTTGAGCAATTTGGCGGACGATTCTGGCGAGCAAGATTTGGGTAAGCGGTACTAGGCCAAGAAGGTGCTCGGTTAGGGCATCGATAAATTGAAGCGAGTTGCGTGCCGGATGCAAGCAAGCCCATGATCTGAAGAATCCGGAGCAGGAAAGGCGCCAACGACGAGGTGTTCTGCTCGGCGGGAAGACCGACGAAGCGGATGAAGCGACCCGGTTCTCTCGAACCTTGACATCGTGCTTAGGCGTGAAGCCTGGCCGACTATGGATTAGGCGGCTCGGTTCGAGCTCAGCAGAGAAGGTAGTAGTTGGGGTTAGGTGATGTCGGCATGGCGTGACCTGCGGAGGCATGGTGTATGTCGGCGGATGGGATAAGCGAGCCACGTGTTGAAGATCATTGGGAGTGGGTGTGAGGCGCAGGGAGGTATATAAGCAAGTCTGCGCCACCTCTTTTGGGGATGGACAATTTTTGTAAGTAAGACTTACGCTCAAACACTCTCTCTTCTCTCTAGTCATTTTTCCAGGTGTGTGAGGTTCTAACTTGGCGTCGGAGGTGTTTTCGGCCACACACATGGCGGCTCACCCCGTTGTGCTTTGGTGATCGGACCAAAAGCAGAGCTCGGAAGAAAGATGCAGGCTTGGAATATTTTCCCCGTCTGAGTTCCTTTGATCCTTTGCTCGAGTAAAACAACTAAGCTTCAACACACACACACATGTAGGAGCTCTCTCTTCTCTCTCTTGGTTTGGTTCTCCATACACACACACATCATCCACACACCGCACTGGCTGACTCACAGACAGCGTGAGGATCCTCTAGAGTGCCTTCTCTAGAGTGATCTCCTAAGTGAACAATCCAAGTGAGATTGTTCCACGTCAAAACGACGTCGTTTTGGCGTGAAATTTGAAAAAAAAAAAACAAATTTTTTTTTTTCAGATTTCAAGCTCTGTTCTCTGATTTCTTGACTTGTTCTTCGCTTGAGCTTCCATGGAAGATTGTGACCTCTTCGGTGAAGCTGCAAGGTTTGATCTCTTTGAAAACCCTTGTTACATATTTCGCATACGAATCGGTTAAATGCGCCATGAGAGATTTTGGTGAGAGCTATCACTTACATACGGATCTGTTTGTAAATTGAAAAACCCATCAAGAAAACAATTCCAAAAAACCAAAATAAAACAAAAAATTACAGACCCCATGTATATTTTGGAGACCCCATGTATATATGCAAAACCCGGCACTTCAAAATCCATCTTTTGATTATAGACCCCATAGATATTTTGGAGTTCTTCTTCTCTCGCGTCTCCTTCTATCTTTGGAGTTCTTCTTCTCTCTCGGTTTTTGAAGATTTGGTTTTTTATTCTGAGATCTGGTTTTAAATTACAGACCGAATCTGGTTTTTTTAATAATAGACACATGGCAAAATCGAGTTACTGAAGGAAGAAAATGGCTCAGATTTTGGAATCAATCAACGAACGATTTTGGAATCTGACTCAGATTTCGGACCAACGGATGAGGAGAGCAGAGAAATAGAGGAGCAATGTCGACAGATCTGTGGGTTTCGACCACTGCACACACTAGAATCACGATCTCCGTTACCAGAATTAGGAGCAATGTCGACGCCATGGCTGCTAGACACGCTTTGAAGACCCCATCAATGGCTTCTCTTCCTCATCCTCTCTCGATCTGCAAATTCAGGAAAAAAAATTTTGTACCAAAACGACGTCGTTTTGTCTAGACATCATCTCAGCCGTCCGATCATCCACTCTAGAGGATCACTCTAGAGAGTTACTCTAGAGGATCCGGACGCTCAGAACCTGAACACACACCTCTCTCTCTCTCTCTCTCTCGCTCCTCTCTCTCTAAAATGAACACACACGGGTAGAGAGAGAGGAGACCACACACAACACCAGCACACACCCACACTGCTACACCATTGACACACACCAGAACACACACACACAGAATAACACACATGCACACACCCATCACCACTGTACACACACACAACACACTCTTACCACACACACACACAACACCCATGCACACCACCTATGCGTCACAGCCAAGCTCACACATATGCATACACACCCACGGGATTGATAGACACACACACCCAGCACTCTCGAACACACAAGACACACGGTACATGCACACAAGAGGATGGAGACCAAGACACCTAGACAAGACCGAAAGCTAGCTCTCTCTTCTCTCTCTAAGATTTTCTCTCTTTCGGCACCTCACAGACCCCGCATCACAGATAGCACACTGAACACACACACAAGCTCACCTCTCTCTTTGATCACCACCGTCATCACACTCACTCCATGCACATATTACACATAAACCCAGCAGAGCACAGACGGGAAAGGGGGGAACTCGACATCAACCTCTCTCTCTCTCTCATGGAGGTTTCTTGGGGCTCTATCTCTCTGAATATACACGGTTAAGAGAGGGAGGAACACACCACGGCAGTTGGCTCTCTCTCTCTCTCTCCAAAAAACAGAAACCCACCCATGTAACTCATACCCATGCACACACGGCAGACACCAAACGGACCTCTCTCTCTCTCTTGTGTGTTTCTCTTTTCAGGTTGAGTGAATATGTCATCTTCAGTACCTAGCCAGTCTTCAGGCAATTCGGGGCGATCAAAACACAGTGCTAGAATTATAGCTCAGACCACCGTAGATGCAAAGCTTCACGCAGATTTTGAGGAGCCGGGCCGTCACCGCTGCAACTCCACCGCTGCAACTCCATGACCGAGCCACCATCTCCTACAGCCTCACTCACCTCGGCTACTTCATGTTCCCTCCACCATCTTCTCAGGCCGAACCCAGCACACCAAACCGTGGTCTCTCTCTCTAGCCTGAAACCAACCCATCTCTAACTAACCAACCCATCTCTAACTAGTTTAGTTAATTAGTATAGTTTTGTAATTAATTAATTAATTGATGTTAATTAATTAGTGTAGTCCTAGAATTAATTAGTTTAGTTAGTTAATTTAGTTAATTAGAATTTGATACTTAATTCGTCAGTATAATTAATCAGTTAATTCATTAGAATTTTATAATTAATTAAATTAGTTAGTTATTTAATTAGATTATTTAGCTTCGTTATTTAATTGGTTATTTACTTAGATTAGTTATTTAATTAGTTACTTCATTTTGTAATTTAATTAGTTACACTGTAATTAATTAGTTAGTGTAGATTAGTTAATTGGAATTTTATAAGTAATTAATCAGAATTGTATAATTAATTTATTAGTGTAATTAGGTAGATAAGTTAATTAGAATTTTAATTAATTAGGTAATTAGGTAATGAGGTCGTTAAATAGAATTTTATAATTCATTCATTAGTTAAGTAGGTAGTTTCGTTAATTGGAATTTTATACGGTCATTAGAATTTTAGTGCAATTAATTGATAAGTAAGGTCATTAGTGTAATTAATTAATCAGTTTAATTAATTACTTTTGTTAATTATAATTTTATAAGTAAGGTCATTAGCATTTTAGTGTAATTAATGAATTAGTGTAATTAATTAGCTAGCCAATTGGACTTTTATAATTAATTAATTAGTTTAGTTAATAATTAATTAATTAGTGTAATTAATTAGTTTCACTAATTAGAATTGTATAAGTAAGGTCATTAGAATTTTAGTGTAATTAACTAATTAGTGTAATTAATTAGTTAGTGAATTAGACTTTTATAATTAATTAATTAGTTTAAGTAGTTAGTTCATTAGAATTTTATAATGCATTCATTAGTGTAATTAATTAGCTAAATTCTAATTTGTAAAATTAGTTAGAGTAGTTAATTAAGTGTAATGTTGTAGCTAGCATAGTTAATTGATTTGTTTTGTAATAATTAGTTAAGTAATTAGTTAGCTAGCTAGTTCATTCGGACCCTCCTGCGTAAGGGTGCATTAGTTCATTCGGACCCTCCTGGCGAGAACAAACAAAGCTTGTAATAATATGTATGTCTTCTAACCCCACATCTTTTTCCTTTTATTTATCGACCTCGATGGTTAGATTAGGGACATCATGTTTTATTTAGCATACTCATGTTTGCATCCACTTGTATTGCATGTACCAAGGCTCGGTTCATCATCCAATTAGCATTGTTGTTTCAATACTTCTCTAAATAGATGCTTAGGCGCATGCGATCAATTCATTTTATATGCCATATTAGTAGCCGAGTCTAGTAATTGCATATTACATGTATTGTATAGTTAGGAATTATGCATATTTTCTAACTTTGTTTTGTAACTTGTTCGCGGGACGTCGGTAAATATGTGAGTTGTTATGCTTTAGCATTCCGCTTGTACATAATTTTCTTATTATGTTTAGCATCCTACCATAAGGCTAAGTGCTTAAATGAGATACTATTTAAATGCCTGTGGACAAAGACTTATTGTTTGAATTGGAACAAATCAACAAATGTGCGTTTTAAGCCCACTTTGCAGTGGCAAATTCACAAACCTTAAGCCCACTTTATTAAGTGGCAAATTAAGCCCACCTAAGGTGGCAAATTCAAACCCTTTTTGAGAAACAAACATGAAATTGAATTGTTCCAATTTGAGCAAACTAGTCTATACCTTGTATGCTTCACATAATAAATTTTAGGATTTATTAAATAATCAAAATAAGAACATATATTGTACATAAGAATCATATCATAATTAGTAGAGGCCGATCTTTGATCGGTGAATAAGTGCTCATTATTGACCTTCCTCTCATACCTAAGTTCCCGAACTAAGACACTTTGGTAACGACGAACTAATGGCCTTTGGCCCGAGTCATGGGTTTCCTAAATTTTCCATAAATATTTAGGTGGCGACTCTGAAATCTGGAAAAGCAATCCATTTTTGACATTTGATTCAAACATCGATTTTCCAAAAATAATTGCGGTTGGACTTTTTGAGTTTCCTTTGTTTCATATTGCACTTGTGAAATCAGATTGAGAACCAACACAAATGGAGTTGAACTATAAGGACTATTTCATTCTTCAAAAGAGGCCTTGGCAGAGCTACACCTAACAATTCTGATAAAGAACACTAAAATTTTGAATCTCTCTCGTGTTCTCTAGTTTATGATCCTTGACAATAGCTCAATACCCTGTTATACCCATAGTGGTGTATGTGTATATTAAATAAACAACAAAATAAAATAATTCATCAAATAATTATATAAATTAAATTTTGAATTAAATTCTTCACGGAAATTAAAGTCGAGACTTGTGTTGGACTCAATTTCCGTGAAGTAAATTCACCCTAAACCCGATGCTTCGAGATTTACTAGCGTCTACTTCTCAGGATGCAACGACTAATACTTGATTTGCAGCACTACAAAATCAAGTCTAGCGAACCAAACTCTATTGTGACTCTTTTTTTTTCTTCCTAAAAATTAAATGCAGAACCGATGCAAAAAACAAAGAGAAGAACAAAAGGAGAATGATGAAATTGAGGGAAAAATTAATCACCTAAATTCTTTGGAAGGCGGCTTTTTATAGGAGAAAATGTGGCTATTCGAACATGTAAAAACCTATTTAGGACAGATTGAATAGGTACTTGGACAGATTTGAATCTATTGAATTGAATTTATTTGGGTGGAGTCAACGGTAGAAAAACTTGTTGAGGTGAATTCAATAGATATGACCTATTTGAATGTAAAAAAAAATCTGAACAGATTTAATTTGAATTTTGAAAATCAAAATTCAAAATTAAATTAAATAAAATGCAAATGCTTTTGGCCCAAAAAAGATAAGTATTGGGTCGGACAAGCCCAACCCAATCTCACACCCGCGCCCAAGCCCAGGCCCAGTCCAGCCCAATCTGCACGACCAACATGACGGATGAGAGTGGTGGTGTGTGTTTATTTTCTTTGTTTTAGGTCAATGGGTCTAGCCCACTTTACCTCTAACCGCATCCTCCCACAATCTTCGGTACCCCTTCGGGCCCCACTAAAGTATTACAAGGTAAAGTAAGTAAACTCATCCAAAACCTTATGACATACCAATGTAGGCTAAGCACATTTCACAAATGTGTAGGAAACCCACCTAAAGCCATTTTAGGGAACTTCAAAAGCGTGTTGAATTCTTATTCATCCGGAAATGATTTTGAGCAACCAAATACGGTTTCATTCACTCTGCGACATTAAACATGAACCCAATGAAAAACGTTAAAAATAACGCTTGGGTCCCACCTTAATTAATGCTCAAACTTAACAATAAATAAGGATTTTTCAAAGTCATTTTCCAGCAATCCCCCACATGAATGGAATTCACGATAATGAACATGTAACAAGATGTAGACAAAGAAAAAGTACATTAACAAGATACACCACATCGAGATAGGTAGCTTTTGGCTTTGAGCCTGCTCTAATAAAAGCCTATTGGACTCACTGGCTAACCAGTGGACGTGATGCCTTGAACTGATTAGCTATTTGTGTAAGCCATGACAATAGACTACACATAGTGTATCCGCAAACACAGTTTAGTTCTTGTGGTTGTGTTCATTTTGGTATTGAACAACTCACAAATTCATGAGTCCTCTAGAAAATTTAGCCTTCTCGATTCTCCACAGAAGCCCAGTTCACATTCATATAGGTGATTTCTTATTTAAGAGTATCTGCTATACCCCACTTGAATGTCTAAGCTATAGGAATCATTAAAAGCAAAACTTATCCTACTAACAGCTGCGGTATCACTCTTCTTATCATAGAAATGGGTAGGAGTAAACCTCTTTGGTGATACGTGAAGTCATCAATAATTAGGTTGTCCTTTGAACCTAGATCTTGGGATCTCCAGTCAATTAGGTTGGGTTGCCATTATGACGAATTTTAAATAATAGGCTTTAATTACATTCCCCTCGATAAATAGTACACTTGCTCTCTGGCTAGCCCTTTAGTCAATGGATCATAATATTCTCTGTTAACTTTACATATTCTATGGAAATTATTCCATGTGAGAACAAATGCCTAACGGTATTATGTCTTGACGAATGTGTAAAGATTTACCGTTATACATATGATTACTGTGCCGTCTATTGCTATTTCACTATCACGGTGAATGCATATAGGCAACCTGAGTTTAACCACGATAGAATGTCTTCTAAGAAATTACAAAGCCATTATGCTTCTTCTCTGTTTTATCTAATGTGATAAACTTCAGATTCCATTGTCAACCTTGCTATGTATATGCCTTGGAGGATTTTCAAGAGGCTGTAACACCTCCTAGGGTAAAGACATATCCACTAGTGGATTTTGAATCTTTAGTATCCGATATCAATTTGCATCGCTTACCCCTCGAAATCTTGCTAGATATTTGGTATAATGAAGGCCATAATTACAGGTATGTCTTAGATACCTAAGTACCCTAATTATCGCTCTCTAATGATGGGACCTTGGATTACTTGTGTACCTACTCAATTTACTTACATTATAGGCTAAATCGGCCTAGTGCAATTCATTAAATACATCAAGCTTAGATTATCCGAGTACTCTAATTGTGATATGCTTATACTTTTATTTTTGACAAATGAAGACTAATATCAATTGGTGTTTTAGCGGGGCGGTCCTCATGCTTTCCATATTTCTCTAGAATCTTCTCAACATAGTGAAATTTGAGATAAAGCATATCCTTCAGATGTTCTAGTAATTTTTATTTCTAGAATTACATCCGCTACTCCCAGATCTTTCATGTCAAACTTTTTGTTCAACATTTTCTTTATGGATTTAATCATGTCATTATTGCTTCTAATAATGAGCATGTCATCCACATAAAGACAAACTATGACATAGCCTTTGTCTATGTTTTTAACATAGTCACATTTGTCACATTCGTTTATCTTAAAACCATTGAAAGCATAAGCGTGATCAAATTTTCATGCCATCGTTTCAAAGCTTGTTTTAATCCATAAAGGATTTGACAAGTTTACAAACCTTTTCTCTTGGTGGGAACTTGAAACCTTACGGTTGTTCTATATAGATTTCCTCATCTAACTCACCATTCAAAAAATTTGTTTTAACATCCATTTAATGTATTTCCAGATTATACAAAGCTACAATCACAATCAACATGCGAATAGATGTTATTCTTGTCACTAGTGAATAAATGTCAAAATAATCAAGGCCTTTTTTCTGCTTGTATCCCTTAACAACAAGCCTAGCCTTGTATTTATCTATTGAACCATCTGCTTTCATTTTTCTCTTGAATATCCACTTATATCCAAGAGGTTTATACCCTGGTGGAAGATCCACTGGTTCCCAAGTATGATTTTGCAGTATTAATTCAATTTCACTATTCATAGCCTCACTTCACAACGGAGCTTCAGGACTTGACATTGTTTCCTTGAAGTTTTGAGGCTCATTTTCTAACAGGTATGTCAGAAAATCTGGACCAAATGATTTAGAGATCCTAGCCCTCTTGTTACATGTAGGTTTATCTGCTTCATTATCATTGTGGTCTTCATTGCTACCCATAGCAGTATCAAAAGTTCTTTTATTTGAACTTGTTTCTTTAGTTTCCTTGCATGGAAAATGTGTTCAAAAAATGACACATTCGTTGACTCAATAATAGTGTTTATATGCATATCAGGATTTTCATATCTATGAACTAAAAATCTATATGCACTACTATTATTTGCATAATCAATGAACACACAATCAACCTATCTTAGTCGCTTTGGGACTAGGGACTGCCACCTTGACCAAACATCTCCACACTTTGAGGTAATTGTAGGTAGGTCATCGACCTTTTCATAATTCATAAGGTGTTTGATTAATTTTATTGTGAGATGCCCTGTTAAGGATAAAGTTAGCAAATAAAATCGCCTCCCTCTACAAGTTCTAAGGTAACCTTGAACTAATTAACATGGCATTCATCATCTCTTTAAGAGTTCGATTTTTTCTCTCAGCAACTTCATTTGACTGAGAAGATTAGGGTGCAGTGGTTTGGTGAATAATACCATGCTCAGAACAAAGTTCCTCAAATGGTACATCATACTTACCACCTCTTTCTCTCATCATTATCTTAATAGTTTTGCCAAGTTGATTTTCAACCTCAAGTTTATATTACTTAAAAGCTTTTAAGGTTTCATCTTTACTTCTCAATAAGTAAACATAGCAATATCAAGTGCAATAATCAATAAAACTAATAAAGTATTTCTTACCTTCTCTAGTTTGAATAAATTTTAAATCACAGATATTTGTGTGAATTAAACTTAGAGGTTCAGTACTTCTTTCTACTTTAGTAAATGATGCCTTAGTGAGTTTTGCCTCAACACAAATCTTACATTTATGATTAGGATCAAACTCTAAGTTTGGTAAACAATCTAAAGCAACAAGTCTATGCAAAAAATTAAAATTAATATGTCCTAATCTACCATGCCATAAAAAAGAAGATTTAACAATATAAACAGAAGATGTGTTCTTATTATTAATAGCCAAATTTGGTACAACAGTATTTATATTGAGCTAAAAAAGTCCATCACTCATATTACTCCGCCCCACATACATGCCATTCTTAGGGAGTACAACCTTATCAAATTCAAAGACTAATTTAAATCCATTCTTGATCAACAATGACCTAGAAATCAAATTTTTGCTAATTTCTAGCACATGGAGTACATTGTTGAGCGTGAGTTCTTTCCCCGAGGTCATTTTTAGCACGATCTTTCTTTGTCCTTCTACAATTGAAGTGGAAGAGTATCCCATAAAAAGTTGTTTCCCACTTTCCACCACTTTGTAGATTGTGAACATCTTCTTGTTTCATAAAACAATTTCTCTTTTAAAACCACAACCTTCTAATGCAAGATTAAAAATCAATTTCAATAGTGGTTCGATAAAATGATAATGCAAAATGTACAATCCTTCATTTGATTCCATTTCCAATTTCCTCCACACAATTCTCCATTGTGATCAATTTCCATATCCCTATCAATGTAATATCATGATACAATTTCAAAAGATAATATAATAATGCCAATGTTCATGTATTTACCACATATAAATCAACAACTTTTAACTTAGTCTTTTCAAGACAATTCAACAATATTCCTATATAAAACAAATTTCCAAAGTCAAACATTTTCTTACATTTCCAAAAATCTCCTCATTTAAATACCAACGTGGCAATCCCCTTCCAATTATCTAAACTAAAACTTCTAAGTAATAGGTTCATTAATAGCAAAAACATATGACACCAAAGTGGGTTCTAGTTTTCATCGATTTCTAACTCATTTCCTTTATCAATGAAATGTAATTACAATCTTTTCAAAACTCATCCCCATTCCAAACATTAAATAGAATCAATTCTTATTTTTCTCACATAAGTGAAATCTCGAGATCTTCAAGTTCAATCAAAATTCTCAATAAGCATAAGTGAATATTCTAACATTTAATCAATTATATCAAAATCTTCTCTTGACTATAAATATAAAATATAACATGAGTGTTTACTTTCCGATTATCAACATCAACGCATCAAATTAAACCAAGGAAAAATAAATAAATAAATAAAAGTTTTGATAACTCATTCTTGTTTTAATCCAATTCATCCATTTGCTCCAAGCGAGCTAAAATCATATTCTTTTCGTTTATTGTCAAAATCTACCAAAATAATGCGAATATCTCATATATGAAATTTAGGTATTATTATGATAACATAACTCAACTAGTGAAATTATGGGCCAAATACCATATCACATCAACTTAATCTCGCTTAATTTCTCCAAATCTTATTCTTGGTCAACATCATCACTTTTAATCTCATAATATTAAAAGTTGGGAATTTAAATCCAATAACACCCTTTAATTATGAAGGATTTTAAATATTAACCAACTAATTTAATTCATCAAATTAGTAAATCCATTAAGTTCACAATCTTCCAAACTAATAATACTAAAAATAAATTCACATAACTCATCACTCAAAATACCCCTACATTTCATGCCTAGCCACTTTCCCAAATCTCTACAAACCACAATTTCACAACCTTTCTAAAATTAATAAATTAACATTTACAAAACATCATACATATCACATTTTTAGAGTCTTAAATCCCAAAATCATTCTATAATCTCAACTTAACAATTCATACCATATTCATCAATATCAATTTATTTTTCTTCTCAAAAATAAATTCCAAAACTAAAAAATGAGATAAATATTTCAACATTTTTTTTTCAAAATAAATTATCTAACCATAATATGAGGTAGATACAACTCATACAACTATTTTATTTATTTTATTTTCGGATTTTTAACAAGTATTTCCAACACAAGATGATTTTTCCAAATCAATTTCAAAATAACAATATTTTTAACATTTCAACATAATTTCTCTTCCAAAAATTACCAAACAAAAATCTGAATATATATATATATATATATGCAATACCTCTTATAATGATATATTTTCTCAAAATAACCCTAACATAACTTTAATGTAAAAATATGAAGAAAGTCTCTACCTCAAATAATGAATAAGAGTAGATCTGGAAGGAAAATCTTGCCCGATCCTGAATCCGAGACTACCATTGCGAAGATCTGCTTGAGCTCTCCACTTTCATTTACAAAACTTATACAAAATCTCACTCGAAGGACTCCACTCAAAGCTCAAGGTTGAGCATCAATGGAGAACAAGGAAAGAGAGAGGTGTGTCGTGTGTGTCTCCTTTTCCCCACGGGAGAGAGAGAGAACCCGTGTGTATTGATGTATTTTTTTTTTGCTGCAAGCAATGTTGTCCCTCTCCCCATGTGCCTTCTGTGTGTGCATATGTGTCTCTCTTTACAAAAATATATTTTTCCCTCCCATGCTTGAACCCACTCACTTCTCTCTTTTGTAAAGAAATATCCTCCACCACCCAGTTGACCATGCATGTTCCTTTTATATTTGTATTCCACCACACAAAAATAAAAACATCATCACCCTATCTTCCATCACAAAAACTATCATCAGAATATATTCCCTTCTTTTTTTTTTTAAAAAAAAAAATACAAAACTGAACTGTTTTCGCACAGAATTTACACTGCAATCAAATTCAAAAATTTGTTCAATTAAATTATGCATTGGCTATTTTAAAACAAAAAAAAATTGGTCATTACACGTTACTATTTTCTTAAACAAAGCATCATAAATTTAAAAAAAAAAAAAAAGAACAGAGTATGAACTGAAGGAAGCTCTACAAGTTCTTTCACTACAAATTCACAAATAAATCAACAATAATCAACAAACAACAATTCAAATCAACAACTAGAAGATTAGAAGGCCAATCAAGCCAAATCCTCTTCTTTGAACAAATTTGAAAACTAGAGTTTTAAGAAAATTGGGATTTTTCCCTCTTACATAACTTAAAAGCCAAATCTCATCATCAATAACAATAATCATCAAAATATACATAAACTCTTCCAAAAATCATGAGATATAGCCCTTTTTTAAAACAAATCCATTTTATAACACAAATACATTTCATATACATCTTGGAAACTAATGAAAATAACACATGTGTCTCTCAAATTAATGATATAATAGGTCAAAAGTACCCCTACCTCAAGATTGAAGGCGAAAGCGAAAACCCAACAATACACTTCAAGAAATCTTGAAACAATCGGTAGAACTTGAAAATCAAACTTGTTTTTCAACCCCTTTGGAAGATCTAAGGTGGATCTTGAGTAAAATTAAGAGAAATCAAGTGTTTTAGTGTAATGGCCCCAATTTATTAATAATGAAAACATTATTCATAACATAATTAATTTTAAACCATTCATCACCGACCATCAACATTAATCCAATACCCTCTTTCTCATTGACCTATAACCTCAAACGTACAAATTTCATGTTCAACTTATAATTGCATCAACATTAGCATAGTTCAAGAAATTAGAGGAGATAATACAAAATTGCCCTATTAGCTTACAATTATCAAAGCCATGCTTTGTTACAGCAAAATGGACTCGCAGTCCCAAAACATGTATGCTCGAGCTTTCACAAAAATACATCCACGAGCTTTCATGCTCCACCAACACAAAACTCCACCTTCTTCTCATTAGAGTGGTGGCCCATTATCAAGTCGAAATGTTAGATAATAATAAGTTAGATGCCCGAGAAAAACTTTTGACAAAATATCTAGTTATTCAAAGATTCATATAGCATCATCACAACCAAATCATATTTAATTCACTCATAATATTACTTTAAAGGAGAAAGTAAGAATCCACAGTTTTCACATAAATTAGAACCTTTGGAGGTAAATACTCCATGAACTAAAGAGAGTTCCAATACATACAAATACATAGGTTTACATCCAAAAATATCCCCACATTTCTTTGGCTATTACGGCGGGAAATGGGCACCAAATCATCCATTTTTCACTTTTACCGACTACAATATGGTAGGACGGTGGACACCCAAAAATATTTCCCCACATTAAATGCAGCGATAAGCTCAAGGCAGGTAATTGGACACCTAGACTTCCCCATGTGGATACCAACCATACACAACACTTTTCCAAAATCGACTCTCTACCCGAACACCCAAGCTATTTACCTTCCCTTTAATAATTCTTTTGTAGTTTCCAAGTATTCATACATTCATTAGAGTAAAAGTAATCTTTCACCATCCAAGCAATTGAGGCAAAAATAAAATGACAATATCTAACATCTCAAGAACATTCCAAATTCACAATTCTCCGTTCAAATACCTCATCAATTTAAAGAATTAAGGGTCAATTTCATTTTTATTACATCATTTCTAAAATTTCAAAGTTCACGTTTTTACGAGATTTGGGGCTTTTGCCCCTCCAACATATATAATATTAATTTTCATCAAAAACTTTCATAATTCATGGCTAAAAGTAGAAATCTGAAGAAAAATATAGGGAAAATACTATTTTTGTAAGGAAACTTCAACTTATAAAACATTCATTAACTCATCAATGTCATGGCAACACCACATAATCATCTCCAATTTAAAGAGATATGAGGTTAAAAGTAGTCCTTCCTTAAAAATCAAGACAAAGAAGCTAGGTTTTGGAGGAACTCTTTGTAAAATCAAATCAATCGGTAGAATCTAAGATCTCCAAGTGAACTTCACTTTAAATGTGACGACCCAGAATTTTTCCCTCTGCTCGAGTGGAAGAGTTAACGCTCGAGCGGACTTTTGGGGTTTCCAGCAATTTCAGACGGCACGAGATTACGCAAGTTGTGAATCTCCGCTCGGCGGAGAAGTTGGCCTTCAGCGAACTTCTTTATTGGTCTGTGAGCGCTCGAGCGGGTGAAGTGGCCTTCGGCGTGGAATGTAAGATTGTCCTTGGCATTTTATTAGTGTACTTAGAACCTTCTTATGTTATTTTAGAGTATGGGTTGAGGTGGTACAATGAAGGTAAAATAGGATGGAACCAAAAGCTTTAATTTGAATGATTCATCTCGATCAGCCGCCACTCTTTTACCCTTTTCTTTTCCACACTTTGAATTTGGATGTGAGGTTAGAACCATTGGAAAGCTTATTTCCGGGGCTTCAATTTGGACACAAGAACGACCTAAAACGTAGTCCGGATGGGAGAGTTATACCTGTTCACAGTTTCGAAATCTGTGCTGGAAATAGGTACGCTCGAGCGGGAATTACGGGAGAGCAGCTTAAAACCAGATTTTTTGGATCATCTCTCACATTTTCCTTTTCCCTCTTCATCCCCCCCTCCTTAGGTCCAAAACCCTAGGTTCTTAATCTCCAAAACCTTCCATTTCTTTTAGTTTTGATCAAGATCATCCATCAAAAAGTGAAGAAGCATGAAGATTATTATGTTCTACTGATTGGAATTTCGAGATTTTGGAGGATTCTTCTCAATCCTTGCTCCTTTGTTTGATTCTTGAGGTAGGGGTCCTTATTCCTTTTCAATATTTGCATTCATGGAAGGATTTATGGTATTTTGTGTATATAAAAACATAATCTATAATTTGAGCATACTATGTCCAACTTGAGATTTGGGGGTTTCGGGTTTATCATGTTGGTGATAAAATTGATGGGTTAAAATGATAGATTATGAATCCTAGGTGTACAATAAATGGGAAATTGGAATAGAAAATGATAGGTTAATAAGTTTGAATTTTCTTGACATTTCAATATTTTTCTTGAAACCCTAGGTTAATTAAGGATGATAACCAAAGATTTGGCCCAAATTAGAAGTAGAATAATAAAATTGAGGTATTGAATTATATGTGTTCAAGTTTAATTTGAATTTGGAAATGTTTGAAAATTATGTTAAAATTTGCGAATGAGCTTGTTATGAGCATTGTAAATCATATGTTAATGAGAAAGGAAATTGGGGGAAAGATTTGTTGATGATGTGGATAAGGTAAACTTGCTATGGAATGTTGAAATGAGCCTTAGCAACTTAATTTGAAATATGTTGAATTATACTCGGTGGCATTGAGTTGAATAACGTTAAATAGTGTGGATTATATTGGATGGTGATGATCATGGCGGATTATGTTGATTATGTTGAGTTGTATTGAGTAATGTTGAACTAAATGATGTTGTACTATGATGGATTATATTTGAATTATGTGAATTGTGTAGGGCTAGCTATAGGGGCGGACCAAGCATCTAAACACTGTGAGTAATAGTACCTCAAACATATGTTAATTACCGTTAATCATTATTGTTATTGACATTCTATCCTCCGTGAGCTAATATGTTAACATGTGTGTTGATTGAGAATTGATGTGAACATTAAAAGAGTGATCACATACCGGTATGATTCTGAACCTACTCTGTATTTTGGGTTATGGCTAATGATTATTGTCAATGTACCATCCTAAGAATAACCTATACTTCTGTATAAGAATTGCATACAACTATTAACAACGTGAAGTTGGTTTATGAATTGGTGATTTACCTTCGGATTATAGGTAATGTTAAGGTTACATTAATTCTGAAACAAGTATGTCTATGTACAAAGAACCATGAGGAAACATTGTACCATAAGTTTTGTTTGCTATTGATAATTAATGTTACCATTACATTATCGAAACAGCGTTACATTAAGCTTATGTATCTATGTTTATTTATGTGAATAATGGGAAGAATGTGCTTATCTGTATTAATCTGTTCTGATGTTTTCTGGTATGGAACAAATACATTTGTTATTCCTGTTACCATGTTTTATGCGTCTTGTTATTACGCTTTATGCGTCCTGTTGCCACGCTTTATGCGTCCTGTTATTACGCTTTATGCGTCCTGTTGCCACGCTTTATGCGTCCTGTTACCACGCTTATGCGTTCTGTTACCCTACGCTTATGCGTTCTGTTATTTCTGTTATTTACATCATTTATTATTTATGCTATTTACGCTATTTACATTGGTTCATTATTTACGTAATTCCATTATTTTTGGGCCGATGGCCATTCTGATATTTCTAGACCCATGGTCGATTACGCATCTGTGAAGCTTAAAGCGATTACGTATATCTTGGGCTTAAAGCCATTACATTATGGAAGTTGGACCCATGGCTTTTGGGAATAATTACGGAATGTAGTTAATTACATGCATCTGCAGATATATGTTTGATTATTCGGGTTAAATATTACATTATTTATGTCTTTGTTATTCTTGAGTTCGCTCATCACGTATTTTGTCTGTCTATTCTTGTAGGTAACTAACCGGAGTTCGGTGTTAACCTTTAAGGCTTGTGCTTCTCTTGTCAACTTTGATGCGTCGAGCACCACAGGCCGTGTATTATGTCTGATGTTGTTGAGTGTTGATTTACGCTTTGGGCGTCTATTTATGGTTGATTGTATATAATTCCTTCTTTATTAATATTTTTGTTATCGCCTATTTATGAGGTTGAGTCGAGGCATATGTATATAAACCATCTGTATAATATTTACTTAGTGTGATGTTGAGATCCTGGCATGTTAGGAATAGCTCAATGGATGTTATTCTATGTATTTTTTTATTATTATTGAATGCTTCCGTTCAGGGCCCGTATGATATGTATAACAGGATTAGTGTCTGTTTTCGAATGGGTCATGCCCAAACTTTTAGGGGCGGGTTTGGGACGTGACATTAAACTTTTAGCTTGAATCTTAGCGTAATAAGAGACTTCTAGAGAGAAATAGCTAGGATATTTGGAGATAGAGAGAAAGAGAGAAAAGAAAAAGTAAAGAAAATTATCTAAAAGTCACTTTTTAAGTGGTTGATATTGCGTAGACCGCTCGAGCAGTCTTTTCACCGCTCAAGCAGTGAAAGAAACCCCTCAATATCTCTGTCTACAAAATGAGATACTGGGAACCCCCTCATCTTCACTCGAGCGACCACTTGTTCGCTCGAGCAGTCCCTCGACCTACAAAACAAACTACTAGGAGCACCTCATCTCCGCTCAAGTAGTCACCTGAAACGAATTGTCACATTGAGGACTGGGGTTTTGGCAATAGGTGATAGAAAGAGAAAATGCATGAAAAAAGTGAGAGAAAAATTGTTTAGATCGACTTTTTAAAATTGTTATCTCAAACAAACCGCTTGAGCGATGTACATAATATCGTATAGACAACTCGAGCAACTTTTCATCACTCGAGCGGTAAATGCAAGATCTCAGAAGTTTTGCAGGTCTACAGTGAAAATACTAGGAGCTTCAATTCTCCGCTCGAGCGATTATTTTCTGACTTGAGCCATCTAAACTGCAACATGCAAGATACTAGGAACCTCGAGTCACCGCTCAAGCGGTCTCCTAGAGCAGTGTTACATATCCCATCAAAACTCACCATTATCATCAACATTATTGTTTTTTATTCTTGCGAATAGAAGAAAGTTTCAACAAAATCATACAATGGATGAGAAAAATAATGAAAGCTATTTTTTGAAATAACCAATCAAAAAAAAGATAAGTATTCACATAAATATCAAAGTATAATTCTTGACTTTTGTGTGTGTGTGTGTGTTTTTTTTTTAAACATAAAGCAATTCAACCTGTTTAACGTCATTACTGTTCGAATCTGAAAGTCCGAAATAATGTTCAGCATTGAATGCCCGAATCCTAATTTTTCAATTTAAAGTTTAACTTCTCAATGTGATTTCATTCGTTCAATTTCAAATTTTTAGAAAGAACCTAATTAACTCTATGCTGTGAGCGAGCTCCGACAAACGACTATGGTTAGTGGTCAACACGAAGTTCAAGCTTCAAGGTCGAAATTGTCAAGCTTTAAGCTCGGTGAATGCGATGTGAACATGAAGTTTTCAATTTTCAAGCTCGAATACGAAGTTCACCCTCTCGTTCTCCTTCATTGTCCTCATTCACTGATGCCGCCTTCGCAGGTGTTGTGTTTCTTGTATCTGAACAAGAGGAAGGTTTTTGGATTTTTTTTAATTTGTTTATTATTTGGTTGTACCTTGAAAGGTACTTTGGGAAAAAATATAGGATGTGTTGATAATAATTTATAACCCTAAATAGTTGAACAAAGTATACTGAAAAATGATTTTTTTGGTGTAAATAAAATCCCCCATTAAATGTCAAAATTCAAAGCCCAAAAAATCCAATAATTAGAGCATTTAAGACCTCAATTATCAGTCCGCAAAAGTTCTCAAATGGCTTAATATGGATGGAGCCCTAAACTACAGCCCAATTTCTTTTCTATCTGGACCTACAAATTGCAACCGATTTAACTATTAAAACTTGCTTAGGTCCAATTTCGCCACAAAAAGGCTTTAAAGAATCATTTTTCATAAGATTAATTTAAAGCTATTTTGGGATGATAAAAAATTAAGGCCTTGTTTGGTAGGTAACATTTACATTTACTACTTTTTTATTTATATTTACAAAAATTTTAAAAACTATAAACAAAAACTCATTTAATTTTTGTTTTCGTTTTCAAAAAATTATAAATAGTTCTGAAATACAAAAATCACCCATTGTTAGCTACCAGCGCCAATCAAACAACAACTACCTTCGCCACCACTTGCTATCACTGCTATCACCACCAACCACCTCACCCGTGGTAACCACTTTTGGATACCACATTTTCTTGAAATCCAACTTCATCTACCACTTTTAGATAGCCAACCAACCACCATCTCCAACCATTACTAATCATTTTCGGTCACAACTTCTCATGGCCAACAACCACCTTTGGTGAATGCCAACTACCTCTCACCGATGGCAATCACTTTTGACCATTACCACTCACGGCCGACAACCACTTCCGACCATCAACCTCAAAATCATCGACAACCATCTTCCACAGCAGTTTCTTTCCACTTATTTCCAAAATAAAATTAAAATATTTATGTACCAAATATATTTTTAATTTCATTTTACTCAATAAATATATACATGTCTAATATTTTTTGTAAACTAAAAATAATAAATTATAAATGTTGTCAAACGACATCTGAAGCCTAACTTTTGGTTTAAAAAAACTGCAGCACATTTTATTAAAAATTGGTCAGAGGTTCAATTTTATGGGTCTATATGATATTATGTCCAGTGATTGATCCATTTTGATTAAAGAAATATATATGTAAGAAGTACAAGAACATACCATTAGGAATTGGGGCCCTGAAATGTGACACCCTGAGCCCTTTTTCATAGTTCAAAAAAAAAAAAAAAAAAAAAGAAGTACAAGAACATGGTTAATAAAATATATTAGCGAGGTTCTTTTTTTAAAAAAAATAAAAAAAGAAATATATATATTTTAGTGAAAAATATAAATCATATATTATTTGTAAGTCCTTGGTGTTGAAAAAATCATCGCGATAGAAAGTCTTTGACATTGATGGTGGACATGCAAATAAATAAGTTGACAAGTAAAAATATATTAGACTCCGCTTGGTAAGCCTTTTAAATTGTAGTTTCATCTATTAATTTGAGTGTGGTGTTTGTTTTGAGCTTTCAAATCATAATTCTACACTCATTTCTTAAAACTCAATTCAAAACGTAATCATTGCTTTTCAAAACTCATAACCAAACACATAATTCAAAACTCTTTTCAAAACTCAATTCAAATCAATATTTTAATTTTGTTAAGATTTTAAATATTTTAATATTTAAATATGTTACAATTTCTTTAATTTTTAATTTTTGAATATTTTTAAATATTTTAATTTTTAAATATTACAATTTTAATTTTTAAATTTTAAAATATTTTATAAAAATAAATTCAAACTCTATTTTATAAAAATATTTTTAAATATTTTAATTTTTTTGTTATGTATTTGGTTCTGATTTGAGTGTAGAGTTGTGAAAGTAGTATGGAGTTTCGCGTTATGTGTTTGGTTATGAGTTTTAAAAATAATTTCTTAATTGAATTTTGTTTTATGTGTTTGGTTACGATTTGAGTGTAGAGTTGTTTTTAAATTTAAAATTTAAAATTATTTAAATTGTTTGAATATTTAAATTATTTAAATTTTTACGATTTAAATTTTTTGAATATTTATTTTAATTTTTTACTTATTAAATTTTTAGATTATTTAAATTATTTAAATATTTATGATTTAAATTTTTGAATATTTATTTTAAAAAATTATTTCCTTTGTAATATTTTCAATTAAAATTGATTAATGTTATTTTACATTAATAATAAATTTTTTAATTAAATTTTAAAAAGAGTTTGGTTATGAGTGTTGATCAGGATTTTCAATAGTGTGAAAGTAGTGTGTTTTGTTATGAGTAATAATAATTTGAATTAAGTTTTGAAAACTCTTTCCAAAACTCATAACTAAACAAATTTTCTTATTTCACATGTCAAATCAAACTTTCAAAACTCAATTTCACATACAATTCAAAACTCTATTAAAAAACCATAACCAAACAAATTTTCTACACTCAAATAATAATTTCACAACTCACAAACTCAAAATACAACTCATACTTTCAAATCATATTTACAAAACTCTACCAAACGCAACCTTAGACTTTCGGATACTTAAATACACTTTTGTGCAAAGGTAGAACTAATAGAAATTGTAAATCCAAAATTATGTCACTTTCTACTCCAAATGCCAATAACAAAACAACCAAAGTCATTAAAACTACACATTTCAAAAAATAAAAAATAAAGCTTCACATACTCCCCAACTCCTAAAAAATAAAAATTTAAGAGTTCTTTCAACAAAATTACTAACAAGAAAGAGAAAATTGAACCTTCAGAGTAACACAATGCACTTAAACAGTAGCACTTAAAACACATCAAATCTAATCAGTCAGTAGTGGTTGATTCAGCTGTGAAACTCCACAACTAAAAAACCCTTCACAACTTTCATTCGCTTCGGCCTAGTGGTATTAGTAGCAGTAACAGTGGACTTTGGATATGACCAATGTCTACAATAGATAATCCCAAAACATATTATCAGCTTTGCGATGCAAACACATATGTTGTTTCCTTTTTGATAAACAACAATAATTTCCAGGAAAAGTCCCAAGAACACACCCAAGAAGCTAAAGTCCAAATAACCGTAGGGTAGTTTCCTAAATGCATGAAAATCAACAACAAAACATATCCATGCAAGAGAATACTTGATATCTCCAATAAACTGTCTCAAAATCATAGCAATGCATATAGTGAACACATCCATTGCAAACTTAGGAAAGGGTTTAAGTCGACAATGATGCTTCTCCATGGATATTGGTCGATTATATGCACCAGTGTCATGTGCATAGATTAGAAGAGATCCATGTGCAGATAAGGCTATCACATTCATTACGATCAGAAATAGTCCGATGAGATTATCTCGAATATAGTACTTTTGATGTCTTTCAATAACATAATAATTCCAGCTGAAGATGATGTACGAGCCAAAATAGAAGCCAAAAATACCCAACAAAACCCAGGGATTAGTCGTGTGCTCTGCATAAAATATGTGGCTGAGACAGTTAGTTCATAAAAGACATTCTTCTGTATAACAACAATAATAGTAACAGGTGGACAAATTATACATACTTTGATTCTTGTGTCATTTTGGTCATGTAATTTTAATTGACTTAATTTTGATCACGAATTTATGACTTTGTATTAATTCGATTAAATTTTTTTAGGAAAAATGGCTCACGTTTTTAGAGGCAAAATTATAAATTTGACCAACTCAATGATAATTTTTTGTCAAAAACCACCAATGATATTATCCATTAGACCAAATTGACAAAAAAATATAAAAATTGAATCAATTGAAAGTGTAGAGATCAAAATAACACAAAAGAGAAAATATAAGGACTACTAGTATAATTTGCCCTAATAAAATTATTCTTATATCTACACTATTATATATGTGAGCACTTACTTTCGCGTTTAAACCCTTTCTTTCTCTCTATGATGAGTGCTGAGATACATACACAGCGATTCAAACAATCGGCTAGGCGAGCCAAAGCTACTGATCTCGGCTTAGCGAAGTCAGCATTTAGCCCTTGACCATCACAGCTCTGTTCTTCAGATAATATCTGTAACAGTTGTAATGTTTGTTAGACAGGTAGAGTTTTGTTAGCTGAGTCAGTTACTGAGTTAGTTAGATAGTTAGTTAGTTACTGAGTTAGTTAGATATTTTTTTTTCCTATATAATATCTTGTATAGTGTATATGTAGATTCATTGAATAAAAATAGAAAAGTCTTTTCTTCTTCACATGGTATCACAGCTTTCCTAAGCTCTTCTGAGCACTCTTCAAGAGTCATTCATGGCAGATCCTGTTTCTTTACCTTCAAATCTTTAGTCTCTTCTGTCCAATTTTGGTTCTCTCATTACTATTAAACTTGATTCCACCAATTTTTTGATTTGGAGAAATCAACTCCATAACATTCTTCGAGCTACAGGTCTTCTTGGATATGTGACAGGTGCAATACCTTGTCCTCCATCTGAAGTTACTGATGCATCTGGAAAATCTGTTTCCAATCCTTCATATCTTCAATGGGAAGCAATTGATGCAAATCTGCTCACGTGTTTAATTGCAATTTTATCTTCATCAGTATATTCATCTGTTCTTCATCTCCACAGTAGTTCACAAGTTTGGCAAACACTAGAAAAGAAATTCACTTATGTCTCTCGATCTCATATTCATCAATTGAAGAACAAGCTTCATACAATTCGAAAGCAATCTTCTTCAATTGACTGCTATCTTTCACAGATCAAAGCAGTTGCAGATCAGTTAGCTCTGTTTGGTGCAAAGGTTGAGGATGAAGATCTTATTCTTCTTATCTTAAATGGCTTACCAGACGAATATGATGCATTCAAAACATCAATTTGTACTAGATCTAATGCTATCTCTATGGAAGAGTTGTATTCCTTACTTGGCTCAGAAGAAATTCACATCGAGAGCAAGATCAAGCATTCTTCCAAATCTGATTTGCATATTGCTTATTCAACACCCAAAGGTTCCACTTCTAGTTTTAGTTTTGATTCTGGTTCTGCTTCTAGATCTGGTTTTGAAGCACAACACTCTATTCTTGGACGATATCCTCGTCCTACTTTCAGTGGCAGATCTCAGTACAGAGGAGGTAGAAGTGGTCGATATTTTCGTAACAGATCTCAAAATCGATTTTCTAACAATCGATCAAGATCATCGACCTACTCTGTTACGCTTCCTCTAGATGTCAAATCTGTAAATCAGTCATCTTGCATTATTTGTTGGTATCGACTTGATCCACATTATCAACCTTCAGCAAATGCTTCTCCCAAAGCCTATGCTGCTGCTGTTACTTCTTCCTCTGCAGATTCACCTGTCTTTCCTTGGTACATTGGTTCAGGAGCCACAACTCATCTTACACATGATTTGACCAATTTTCAACAGGATCAAGCCTATCAAGGCTCGGATCGAGTTCTGATGAGCAATGGTTCAATTTTACCTATTCAATATGTTGGCAGTGGTATTCTACCAACACCTCAATTTTCTTTTCATCTGTCTAATCTTTTGCATGTTCCTTCTACATCATCTAATCTCTTATCGGTTCATCAATTAACCAAGGATCATAACTGTCTTGTTATTTTTGATTCTGATTTTTTTGTCATTCAGGACAAACACACCAAACAGATTCTACATAAAGGATCAAACATCAATGGCCTTTATCAGTTGTCTCCATTCTCTTCTATTTGTCCCAAGCAACCACAGGTTTTTCAGTCATCTACTAGTTCAGTCTCTCCAATCTCTGATTTGTTGTGGCATCAAAGATTGGGTCATCCTTTTGTTTCCAAGCTTCAACACCTGGCATCTCATCTTCCAAATAAAAAGAGTTTTAACAAAGTCATAGAATGCACTGACTGTCATGTGTCTAAAAGTCATAGACTTCCTTTCAAATTGTCTTCTTCTTCTAGTGATAGTCATTTTTCTCTTGTACATGCTGATGTATGGGGGCCTTTTACTATTGATAATGCTCCTTTTCGATTTTATGTTTTGTTTGTTGATGATTGTAGTAGATTTACTTGGATCTAAGCCTTACATTTTAAAAGTGAAGTCTATGAAAAATTGCTTGAGTTTAAAGCCTATCTTTGAAAATCATTTTCATACTTCTCTTAAAATTTTACGAACTGAAGGAGGCACTGAATTTGTAAACAAAAAGGTTGCTTCACTTTTCTCTTCTCATGGTATTATTCATCAAACCAGATGTCTTTATACACAAGCACAAAATGGTGTTCTTTGAGAGGAAGCATCGCCATATCACTGAAACTGCTATCACTCTGCTTCATCAATCTTCTCTACCTTTGAAATATTGGTTTGATGCGGTTGCTACAGCAGTTTTCCTCATCAATAGAATGCCTAGTTCTGTTCTGTCTAATCAATCTCCATTTCAGATTTTGTTTAAAACACTTCCAGATTTTTCTTTCTTCAAGGTCTTTGGTTGCCAGTGTTTTCCTTGCTTAAACCCTTATACCACTCACAAGCTCCAATCGAAGTCCTTATCTTGTGTCTTTTTAGGTTACCATTCTACAGTCAAAGGCTATAGGTGTTTAGATCCTATTAGTGGCAAGATGTTTATTTCTAGGCATGTCATCTTCAATGAATCCTATTTTCCTTTTGCTTCCACTGCTCTTTCCTATTCATCTTCTCCTATCTCTTTGCCTCAGATTCATACTTTCTTCTGGCCTTCTTCTCCTTCTACGGAGATTCCCACTGCTTCTTCTTCATCTACATCTTCTTCTTCTTCTTGCTCTAGTTCTCCAGCTTCATCATCTTCTCTAAATGTTTCTTCTCCATCTCATGCTATTCCTATTGATTCTGTTTCCGTTGATCTTCCTCCACCTTCTGGTTTTCCTTCTCATCTGGTTCCTTCCTTGTCTTCCTCTAATGTTCATTCCATGCTTACTCGATCTAAAACCAAACCTCCTCTGTGTTTTACAGCCACACCCTCTTCTTATCTTCATACTGAACCTCCTACTATTCAAAATTTGCCTTAGTTTCTCTGTGTGGCTTACTGCTATGCAGGAAGAATTTCAAGCTTTGCAGCACAAGAGCACTTGGGATCTTGTGTCCCTTCCTCCTCATAAATCAGTAATTAGTTGTAAGTGGGCGTATAGAATCAAGTGAAATTCTGATGGTTCTATGGCAAGATATAAAGCTAGATTGGTGGCAAAGGGATATCTTCAACAAGAAGATGTTGATTTCCATGAAACTTTTAGCCCTGTGGCTAAGCAGCCTACAATTCGTATTTTTCTTTGCTTGGCTCTCCATTTTAATTGGCCTATTCATCAATTAGACATATCTAATGCCTTTCTTCATGGTACCTTAGATGAAGGAGTGTATATGTTACAACCTCCAGGTTTTATTCAGTCTTCTAATCAAGTGTGCAAACTTAAGAAAGCCTTGTATGGACTTAAACAAGCTCCTCGAGCTTGGTATTCTACTTTCTCTAAATTCCTCCTTTCTCAAGGCTTTGCTAATAGTCATTCAGATTCCTCTCTTTTTGTTCAACACACTTCCACCAGTCTTCTTTTTCTTGTTGTGTATGTTGATGACATTTTAGTCACTGGTAGTGATCTTGCTCTTCTTGCACAATTTATTCAGCATATGCATCATGTGTTCTTCATGAAGGAATTGGCGACTGTGTCCTATTTCTTGGGCATCTCAATCCAAGTCTTATCTCATGGTTACTTTTTATCTCAAACTAAATATGCCATTGAGCTGTTTCACAAAGCTGGTTTGACTGATTGTAAACCCTGCTCCACTCCTTTAGCTGTCAAGGCTTTTTATTCTTTTTCTTCTTCTTCTTCTTCTTCTTCTTCTTCTTCAGATGCGCTTCCTTTTTCTAATCCTTCTCTGTATAGGAGTATTGTTGGTGGTCTACAGTACCTCACTATTACCAGACCTGATTTAGCCTTAGCTGTTAACCAAGCATGTCAGCATATGCATCTGCCCACCAA
Source organism: Camellia lanceoleosa (assembly GCA_025200525.1). Taxonomy (NCBI): domain Eukaryota; kingdom Viridiplantae; phylum Streptophyta; class Magnoliopsida; order Ericales; family Theaceae; genus Camellia; species Camellia lanceoleosa. Next base: position 71,245,838 of record CM045761.1, on the reverse strand, counting down.
TGCTGATTTTCACGCTGTCAAACGCTTGTTGAGATATGTAAAGGGTACTCTACACCATGGTCTGCACTTTACTGCTGGTCCCTTAACTCTTCATGCTTTTTCTGATTCAAACTGGGCTGGAGACAGTATTGATCGCAAATCCACTTCAGGTTACTGTGTCTATTTGGGTTCTAATTTGATTTCTTAGAGTGCTAAGAAATGCAACCATTGTTTTAGATCATCTACTGAAATTTGAGTCTGAGCATTAACTAATGCCATTCTTTGAATTAACTTAGCTCTGGCGATTCTTGAAAGATATGCATATTATCTAAGCTTCTGTTCCTAAGCTCTGTTGTGACAACATTTCTGCAATGGCATTGGTTTCTAATCCAGTTTTCCATTCTCGCTCTAAACATATAGAAATTGACTATCATTTTATTCGGGATAAAGTTGTTGCCAAATTGATTGCTTTGAAATATGTTCCTACCACAGATCAGGTGGCTGACATCTTCACCAAACCACTTTCTGCCTCTCGTTTTCTTTATTTGAAAGACAAGCTTCTTGTGCAGCCTTGCCCCATCAGCTTACAGGGGAGTGCTAAGATACATACCCAGCGATTGCGCAAGAATCACAACTAGAGGAGAGCACTGCGGATACCCAAAGCGATTCTGACAATTCCGGCTAAATGAGCCAAAGCTGTAGTCTCAACTTAACTAGAAGTCAGCATTTAGCTCTTGATCATCACAGCTCTGTTCTTTAGATAATATCTGTAACAATTGCAATGTTTGTTAGACAGTTAGAGTTTTGTTAGCTGAGTTAGTTACTGAGTTAGTTAGATAGTTAGTTAGTTACTGAGTTAGTTAGATATTTTTTTTTCTATATAATATCTTGTACAGTGTATATGTAGATTTATTGAATAAAAATAGAAAAGTCTTTTCTTCTTCACAATGAGACCCCAATGTTCTATTCTAAAAAACAGACAAACAAACAAACAAAAAAATAGAGAAGAAGGTGAGACTAGAACTTAAGGTTATATAGATTTGATAAAAAAAAAAAAGACTCTTACCATCTATCTGTCTATCTATACTATCATTATGTGAGCACTTACTTTTGTGTCTTGAAGCTTTCTTTCTCTTTATGCCAAGTGTCCAATTCTCTATTTAAAAGAAGAAGAAGAAAAAGAAGAAAAAAAGAAAAAAGAAAAAGAAGAGGAGTGGGTCAGACTTGAACTTGACTATATAAATTTGATAAAGAAGAATCTTACCATTTGAGTTACATATAACATATAGCAAATATTTTGTTTTTATTTATTTCATTTGCACACGCATTGCGTGTACCAACTGCTAGTATAAAAAGATTTTGGGTTAATTCCATTTTTTGTTCCTAAAATATGAAGTTTGTGTCATTTTGATCCCCCAATGTTTAAATTTAATTAAAGTAAGGGTTAATTTCATTATTGGTCCCAAAAATACAAGTCGAATGTCATTTTGAATGTTAATAATTGAATTGTGTTAATTTGTTTCCCAATATATAAAAATGTTTAGACTGTGTCATACTAATAAAATTATAAAAAATCATAATTATTTATTTATCATTCAAATAAAATGATATAAATTGTGGGGATATATTTTCTAAGTACCAACACGTGGCAAGGTGACGCCGACGTGTCAACCGAGGTGCCACGTGTCTTGGTCGTTGTGCCGAGGTGATCTCAGCTAGGCCGAGGTTTCCTCCGAAGGTATCGGAATCCGAGATAAACAGATAAGGGACAAAAGTCTTAGGATGAAGGAAGACTACAGGATGGATAAGGATAACACTCTTAGGGAGTCTATTCTTATCTCTTGTAGAGTCCAAAGTAAGCACTGAATGGGAGTCCATAGAAGTCAGGTTTCTAGTGGGACTGGGATTGAGTTAACTATAAAAGAAGAGGCACCCCCGTGGGTCTAAGGTACGCAATTTATGCTTTGAGCAGTGAATTTAGCACTTGACTATCTTTGAGAGATATACTGACTTGATCGTCGGAGTGCCCCCGGGTGGAAGAACCATCGTCAGAATCTTCTCTTTCTGTTGCAGGTTAGCCAGGTGTCATCTATTTTGCCAGTTCTCACCAGCTGATCACTGAGTTGGCAGTGTGATCGGAAAATTACTCACACAATTTGGCGCCGTCTGTGGGAAAGTTAGGAGAATAGATGGCCAGCAATGGACAGAAGGAAAAGATTGGAGACGATGCTCCTGCTGGGAGTGGGAGACCTATTGACTTGGATGTCATAGGAGACGAATATAATGCAGAAACTCGTAACCAGAATCATGGAGTAAAGGACGTCGGCCAGACTAGCGACGCACCAAAGAAGCCAGATCGAAGTGGCTATTACAACGAAGACAACCTCTAGCTATGGAAGGATAGATGCCTGCGGAGGGACGAAGAGATGAAGGAGATGGCAAACAAATTGGCAGACCTGCAGTCAGTTGTCAATTTCATGATGCAAAATAACGTCATGCATCCGCTGTTCCCGCTGCAGGACACGCCGATTCCAGTAGCCAATGCCCAGAATAGAGGGCAGAGAACAATCCCTATAGTCCCTCAGTACAACGGGAGCGAAAGACACTCTCACTGACCTTTTAGGGAGGTCGGACAAAGGGAGCCAAGAAGAGAAGAATCACGGATGACGCATCACACAAAGGAAGCAGACCCCAAGGGACATCGGTATGTTCAGGGGCAGGTGCTGTGCTTCGACACAATTTATGGAGAGGGGTCAAAGAGAACTTACCACGAGGCTGAAAGTAGTGCACCAAAAAGACTGAAAGCAAGAGATAGTCGAGCTCCTAGGAGGACAAAAGAAGACTTGAGAGATTACTTTAGAAGGAAGCAACAGAATGCCGAAGCCGAGGTAAATTCCCCAGATAAACCAAGGACACCATTCTCAGTGGAATTGGACAGGTTTGAGGCACCGAAGAGATTCAGTATGCCGAGGTTTCAAATATACGATGGGAAGTCAGACCCCAACTTCCACATCGGATTATATCTGAACTCAATGGCCTTTGTATAGTGGGAGCAATTTGTTACGCAAAGTGTTCCCCTCATGCTTCGGGAGATTGCATCGGTGGTTCCACAAACTACGAAGGGCGTGAAGACATGGGAAGGCTGGCGAGATGTTTGTGGCCAAGTTCGTGACAAACAAGCTTGACCATTAAGGGTGGATACATTGATGGCTCAAGATCGATGGGATGAAGGCCTTAGGGCCTATGCAAAAAGGTACTACGAGGTATTCAGCGAATACGAATGTAATCAAGAAATGGCGGTCGTGTCATTCAAGAGCGAAATTTGAAAGACAACTGTCCACTACGGAAGTCTTTGGCAAAAACTTTGCCAAAAAGCATGGAAGAGCTCATGGCGAGAATCGAGAAGTATGCCAGAGCTAAGGAAGATACATCGGGGACTAAGGAGGTAAAGCAAGAGAAAGGAAACGGCTCGCCGAAGTGAGGTTGAGGTAACAACGGATCGAACAAACATGAAACAGAACTAAGGGCTGCACAGGTGGTGACGACTGTGTTCCGGGCCCTAATTAACAAAGTCCTGGAACAAATTCAAAACCAACCCTATTTTAGGGCACCAGCAAGGGCACCAGGGGAATTCATGGGAAGGAACGTCGGCAGGCACTGTGCCTACCACAATGAAGAGGGGCACACAACTTAGGGTTGTAGACCCTTGAAGGCACACTTAGAGGACTTGGTAAGGCAAGGCCATCTGAGAGATCTGGTCGACGAGGCCAGAACAAGAGAAGACAGGCAAGATTGCCTCAAGCACCAGTAACCCCGTTTCCTCCAGTACAGCAACCTCAAGCAGGAGGACCTCGGGTAGTCAATGTGATTCACTCGAAGGTCAACGAGAATGAAATTAGAGGGGAGACCCAGAAGGTAAAACACCTACAACATGTCTATCAAGTCGGGGAGAAAAGACATCGGGCAGAAGGATGCCAAGGACCAATGATAACCTTTATTGAAGCCGACCTAGAGATGGTCCAGCATCCGCATAATGATGCCTTGGTAGTATTCCTCCAGGTTGGGGAGTGCCAAGTGAAACGCATCCTGATTGACCAAGGCAGCTCCTGTGACATCATGTACATCCGATGTTACAAGGAGCTCGGCCTTTACCCAGACGACATGGAACAATCTAATGGCCCAATGGTTGGGTTCAATGGAACGCCGACATGGCCACTGGGAGCAGTGAACTTGGAGGTGCAGGCTGGCACCAGGAAGATCAAGACAGAGTTCACCGTCATTGACACACCCTCCCCTTACAACATTATCTTGGGACGGCCATGGTTGCATGCAATGGGGGCAGTTCCCTCAACATTGCATAAACTATTGCGATTCCCAATAGAACATGGGATAGAAGAAGTCAGGGGCGATCAGCTGCAGGTGAAGAATTGCTCAATGGCAGCAATGAAATCAACCTGCGATCACGAGAGCCAAAAAGGCGAATGTGAAGATGAGGACGTGGAAGTCCTGGAAGGCATCGGCAAAGAGCCAGTCGAGAAGAACGAAGAGGCACTGAAGAAAGTCCTCATCCAGGAGGGAGATGAATAATGCTTCTTTCTTCTCGGCTCAGGCTTAGCCGAAGAAGAAGAAAAAGAATTGGAGGCTTTTTTGCGAGCAAATATTGAGGTGTTTACTTGGACACCTTATGAAATGCCTGGCATTGACCCCGAGGTCACTTGCCTAACCGAATGTTGACAGATCGGCCAAACAGAATTCAATGAGCGGAAGACCAACATTGGCGCACATCGAAGCGGTAGAAGAAAAAGTAGATAGACTTAGAGGCTAGGGCCATCGAGAAGTTCACTACCCGATATGGTGTAATACATCTGATGGTGGTAAAGAAGAAGAAGAACTGAATCGAGTGCGTGTAGACTTTACCGGTTTAAACAAGGCTCATCCCAAAGCGACTTCCCTCTACCCAAGATTGACTAGCTAGTGGATGCTATTTTAGAGCATGGAAGGATGAGCTTCTGGATGCCTCTGGGGTATCATCGGATAGCTATGGACCCAAAGAGATGAAGAGAAGACGCATTTATCACTCCCAAAGGGCTATCTTTCTGAGTGATGCCCTTTGGATTAAAAAACGCGAGCCACCTACCAAAGATTGGTAACCAAGATGTTCAAGCACCTGATCGGCCGAACAGTAGAAGTCTACATTGATGACATGGTCGTTAAGTCCAAGGAGCCTGAGGGTCATCTCGCTGATCTAAAAGTAGTCTTTGAAATCCTTAAAACATATCAGCTCCGACTCAATGCATCGAAGTGTGCATTCGGAGTTGGATCTAGTAAGTTTCTAGGATACCTGGTGACCAGGAGGGGCATTGAGGCTAGCCCAGATCAGATCAAGGCCATCCTAGAGCTGAAGAGCCCGACGTCGGCAAAACAGGTACAGATGCTAACTGGAAGGGCCGCAGCCCTGAACAGGTTTATAAACAGAAGCTCAGACAAGTGCAAACCTTTCTTCAAATTAGTGAAGAAAGCCACAGACTTTCTTTAGACAGAGGAATGCGAAGAAACTTTAGCCGATTTGAAGAAGTACCTGACCACACCGCCAGTACTTTCAAATCCAGAACCTGGGGAGGAGCTGTTCCTGTATTTAGCAGTTTTAGAACATGCGATTAGTGCAGTACTAATCCGAGAAGAAAAAGGGGAGCAAAGGTTGTTTACTACGTAAGCAAAACCCTAGCCGACGCAGAAACAAGGTATCTACCCTTAGAGAAATTGACACTGGCTCTAGTAATGGCTTCAAAGAAGTTGAACCATTACTTCGAACCCATAAAGTTGTGAAATCTTGTGAGCATCCATTAAAGTCCCTATTACAGCAGGGAGACTTAACAGGACAAATAGCCAGATGGGCAGTCGCCCTAGGCCAGTATGATTTGGAGTACAGGCCTAGAACTGCAATCAAAGGCCACGTTTTGACCGATTTCATGGCCGAGTTCACGCCAGAGTCCATCCAACATCGGGCTCCGTTGAGCCAAGATAGACAATGTCCAAACAAGCAAGCAGAAGCCCAGCCAAAGGCTAAAGAACAAAGGAAAGAAGAGAAACCCAGACCTTGTAGCATTTACATTGGCGATTCTTTTCAACTGTTCGTTGATGGGAGTTCAAACCGTCAAGCGGGGGTAGGAGTAGTACTGATATCTCCAGATGGAGAAATATTAGAACAGTCCATTCAATTAGGGTTCAAGGCCTCAAACAATGAGGCAGAATATGAAGCATTAATTGCAGGACTGAAGCTAGCAGCAGCAGTACAAGCAGACGAGGTAATAGTCTTTTGTGATTCACAATTGATAGTTAACCAGACAACGGGCGAGTTTGCAGCCCGAGATTAAAGAATGTCGGCCTATGCAAAAGAGGTCATCAAGCTGGCAACCTTATTCCAGAACTGCAGATTGCTTCAAGTCAATTGAGATAATAACAACCATGCCGATGCATTGGCCAACCTAGCTAGTGCAATACAACCAGGAAAAGCAAGGACAATAATGATTGAATACTTGTCGGGCCCGAGCATTGAACCAGTAATCACAGAACATGAAGCAATGTGCGTAGACATGGGACCAAGCTGGATGGACGCAATTGTTGCATTCTAAAGAAGAAAGCTACGAAGACGTAATGAGGCACACAAGATCAGATTGAAGTCGGCAAGATTCAGTCTGACAGTAGAAGGACATCTCTATAGAAGGTCCTTTACTGGACCTCTTTTAAGGTGCGTACACCCTTTGCAGGTTGAAGATTTCTTATATGAAATTCATGAGGAATTTGTGGAAGCCACTGCGGGGCAAATCGCTAGCTCACAAGGCCATTACCTGGGGTATTGGTGGCCCTCGTGCAAAAAGATCTGAAGCCTCGTGAAGAAGTGTGAACAATGCTAAAGGTTTGCACCTTTGATTCACCGACCATTCTTGACCTAAACCTCAGATCCGACCTTTGGCCATTTGCCCAATGGGGGATGGATCTCGTTGGGCAATTGCCCCAAGCAATTGGGCAAAGGAAGTACCTGCTGGTAGCAACAGATTACTTCACAAAGTGGATAGAAGCAGAACCTCTTGCCAAGATCCGAGATGTGGATGTCAAGAACTTTATATGAAGAAACATCATCACCAGATTTGGGATTCCAAGAGCAATTGTTGCAGACAATGGGACACAATTTGACAGTAAGCTGATCAAAAACTTCTGTGCAAAGTTTAAGATCAAAAACTACTTTTCAACCCCAAGTTTTCTACAAAGCAATGGACAAGCAGAAACATCCAACAAAGTAATTCTGGATGGAATAAAGAAGAGGCTGCAAGCAGCAAAAGAGAAGTGGGTAGACGAATTGCCCAACGTACTCTGGGCATATCGAACTACGCCGAGAAGATCAACAGGGGAATCCCCCTTTGCCATGGCTTATGGCACAGAAGTAGTCATTCCATTGGAGGTCGGCATCCTAGGGAGCAGAACCCAGGGAGTTGGGAAAGGGACTAACGATGTACTCTTTGGTGAGATTTGGATCTCCTAGAAGAAAGAAAGAGAAAGTCTGTTCATGACATACCGACAACGACTTGCTAGAGCTTATAAGCATCACGACCCAAACCCGCCCTATAGGTTTAGCGGCGTAACCGCCATGTCAATCCGTGGATTACCTCGGCCTCTGAAGACATTAACAATTATTAAGAAATTGCGGAAGCAATAATGTAAAATAAACAAGGTCAATGAGTTGTGATGACATACATGGGACGAAAAATTTAAAATTTATTTATATACATAATCATGCGATCGAGATACACCGATATATACATAATATTCACATAAGGTACCCCCAAGATCCGATCTTTACAAAACACAACTCTGAGACTAGCATGAAGCAAAAAGCGGCCGGTGTTAGGCTTTAACCGAACCTCCTCGGGGCGCAACAACCTGGTGACAAAGGAAACAAGAGGCCATCAACTCTGGCGAGGGTCTTGTCCGGCTCACCTACATATATAATAAGCGTGGCGAAAGCCCGGTGAATAATAAGCAGTAAAGGGGTTGAAATGAATGTGTCCATACTGATTGAATTCAAATTCGATTCATATCAAAGCCATACTTGTATAGATCATTTACGGAAATCGAAGTCTTGCGTAACTATCGTGAAACATTCAATAACCCTCACAGATCTGATTGACCCAAAAGGACGGCCTTAAAGGCTAATAGTTGACCCAAAAAGGGCGGCCATAAAGGCTAACGATTGACTCACGTGCGGAGGCGTCTGATTGGCTCATGAGACGTCTGATTGGCCCATAAAGGCGTAAGGATCCATAAACAGTTGGCTCATGAGACGTCTGATTGGCCCATAAGGGAATGAAAGCAGAACATATTTGAGGCTAAGAATGTCACGTATACATTTCAGAAAACATTGGACAACCATTCATTCATACAGAAACATCATTTCAGAAAACAGATCTTGTTTCATCACACAGAAAGTAGATACAATTGAACATATCTTTACAATGTTATTACTCACCGTGGGCGTTGATATAAGTAGACGAAGTCAAAGGGTCAACAGATCGCGGCACGTGACCTACATAACACATTACGGATACACCCTTGAAATACGCATATCTAAAAGTACAAAACTCACACCAATGACTCTAAGTGTATACCTAACCTCTTATCCTTGTTAAGGAGCTTTAAACATGGCCTAGGAATGCCTAGGATGAAATGTGGATGCAAAAATGCCTTAGAAAATGTTTTTCAAAAGTTGCTGAAAACAGGGGTCTCGCTCGAGCGAGCCTTCCTTCGCTCGAGCGAGATTCCAAAATCAAAGGCTTCGCTCGAGCGAGACTTCCTTCGCTCGAGCGGCCTGATGAAATAGTAAAAATACTGGATGTTGATTTTTTTCGCTCGATGGTCGCTCGAGCGGAGCCCTGGACAAAGGTGCTCGCTCGAGCGAGGAATCCTTCGCTCGAGCGAGGAAGCCAAATCTGGAATTTTCAGATTTGTCTCCCAAGTTCGAACCAAGCATTCTACAATCCAAAACTCAACCTCTTGGGTCCAAATTCTGGAAAACACATCTAATTTCCATGTACAATAAGTTTCAAAGCTCAATTTGTGAATTCAAAGCCCAAGAGTGAGTCAATTAAAACCATTTTTCAAACCCACTTTCAAGAATAAACTTCAAACATGCCATGCATGAGTTTAGAACCAAATTTCAGCTTTAAAGCTTGCTCTAATGAGCTCAATATGTTGAAACAAAGATGAAAACATGGACTATAACAACAATATGGGCATGCATGTACCAATTCCATGAAATCAACCTCAAAATGCAACAATTAAGCTCTATTCCAACACATTGAGCCATAACTTGGCTCTAGACTTCAATTTAGCTCAAAACCATGCAAGAACAACTCAAGGACACAATGAAAAAGATGAATGATCTACCTTAGGTGTAGGATTAGAAGTGAGGGAGCTCAAATAGGTAATCTACTCTTCAAATCTTTCAATTTCAAGCCAATCTTCAATGAAGCCTAGTTGAAACACTCTCCTAGTTCACTCTCTCTCCCTATAGTCGGTTGAAGCAAGCAAGATGGTTGAGCAAAAGTTTGTAAAAATGAATAAGAAGGCTCAAATATAGTATAATAAAGGTCCACTCACAATGGCATAATTGTAATTAAGCCCAACTCTTCAATTAATCAATATTTAATCTAATTTAAACATACCCAATCACTTTTCAGATAATTACGCCATAAAATCATATAAATTCTACTGATCACAGAACACTAAACGATTTTCAGTTCGGCCGCCGATAAGGCCTTCAATTTACAGTTTAAACATAAAAACACGGACAGATATTCCGACACCGAACAGATATAAATATATAAGTCATGCAGTGCACATGCAATTAAATTCCAGATTTTTCCCTTAATTATTATTAGACATAATTAAGTCCCAATTAGCATTAATCAGGGTCGGGGTTATTACATTAACAAGAAGGCTCGATCTCAATTCTAAAAACTGTTGCAAACTTTGCCAAAATCTTGACACAAACTTCGAGTCCCTGTCAGACACAATAGACACTAGCACTCCATGCAGTCTCACAATTTCAGTCATATAGATGTTAGCTAGTCTATCAGCGTTATAAATAGTTTTAACAGGCAGAAAATGTACAGACTTAGTCAAACGATCAACTATGACCCAAATAGAGTCCATACCTCGAGAAGAACGAGGCAATCCCACGATGAAATCCATGGTGATGTGCTCCCATTTCCATTTTGGTATTGGGAGTGGTATGTAACCCAGGTCGTTGATGTTCAACTTTAACCTGTTGGCAGTGTAGACATCTAGCCACAAAGTCTGCAATACTCCTCTTCATTCCAGGCCACCAAAAATTCTGTTTCAAATTGTGGTACATCTTCGTGTTCCCCGGATGCATAGCAAATTTACTACTGTGAGCTTCAGTCATAACACGTTTCCTCAAATCATAGCAATCAGGCACACAAAGACGGTTCTGAAATTTCAACACACCATTTTCAAACACAAATTCGGGCCTCGGTTTCGAATCAAACTCCTCTATAATCTTTTTCAAGTGTTCATCTTCACATTGTTTCTGTTTAATCTCCTCAAGAACAGCAGGTTGAGCAGAGATAGCAGATATCAATCCATTTTGTTCATAGTCAGTTGACAAGTCTTTTCGGCTAGATAACAAACACGACACAGTTGCACCAGATTTTCGGCTCAAGGCATCTGCCACAGTGTTAGCCTTTCCCGGGTGATATAAGATTTGCAAGTCATAATCCTTGATTAATTCCATCCACCGTCTCTGTCTCATATTCAACTCGTTTTGGGTGAAGAAATATTTCAAGCTTTTATGGTCAGTGTACACTTCGCAAGTTACCCCATACAAGTAATGACGCCATATTTTCAAAGCAAACACTACGGCTGCCAATTCAAGATCATGTGTTGGGTAATTCTTTTCATGAGGTCGGAGTTGTCTAGAAGCATAAGCAATCACCTTCCCATTTTACATTAGTACACACCCTAAGCCTTTATATGAAGCATTACTGTACACTTGAAACCCATCAGTACCATTTGGCAAAGTTAAGATTGGTGCGATCACTAACACAGTTTTCAACTCTTGGAAAAGTGCCTCTCTTTGATCATTCGATCAAATGACATGTTTTTTACGAGTTAAGCGAGTCAATGGTAAGGCAAGCTTTGAGAAGTCTTTCACAAATCTCTGTAGTAACTGCAAGTCCCGAGAAAACTTATACATCACATTTGTAGGCCTCGGCCAATCCACAACAGCTTCAATTTTCTGAGGGTCCACAGAAACACCATTTTTGTCAATCACATGGCCCAGAAATGCCACACTGTCCAGCCAGAATTCGCACTTAGACAATTTAGCATGCAACTTCTTTTCTCTCAATATCTGCAAGGCGGTTCTCAAATGCTTTTCATGTTCTTCCCTGTCCTTGGAATATATCAGAATATCATCAATAAATACAACAATAAAATCATCCAGATACTATTTAAACACTCTATTCATAAGATCTATGAAAGCAGCAGGTGCATTTGTCATCCCAAATGGCATTACCAAGAATTCATAATGTCCATATCTAGTTCGGAATGCAGTTTTCTCAATGTCTTCGGCTCTAACCTTTAGTTGATGATACCCAGACCTGAGGTCAATTTTAGAAAACACTCGGGCCCCTTGAAGTTGGTCAAATAAGTCATCTATTCGGGGTAAAGGATATTTGTTTTTGATAGTCACTTTGTTCAATTCTCGATAGTCTATGCACAATCTCAAAGACCCATCCTTCTTTTTAACAAATAACACTGGAGCACCCCAAGATGAAGTACTCGGACGAATAAAATTCTTGTCTAACAGTTCCTGAAGTTGGGTTTTCAATTCTTTCAATTCAGAAATGGACATTTTATAAGGAGTCTTGGAAATAGGTTGTGTCCCTGGAAACACCTCAACAGTAAATTCAATTTCTCTATCCACCAAGTCCCCCGGTAAATCAGTTGGAAACACATCAGGAAAGTCACAAACAATAGGGATTGTTCCTACAGTCGGACTGTCAGATGATGTAGTCAATATGCAACACAGATAACCCCTACATCCCTTCCTAAGTAGTTTTACGGCTGTCATAGCCGAAATTAAGTATGGGGGATGAACTATCCCATTCCCTCTAAAGGTAAATTCAGGCATACCCGACGGTCTAAACACAACAGTTTTGTTTGCACAATCAATGGTAGCACAATATTTAGTCAGCCAGTCCATCCCTAAAATACAATCAAAGTGATGAATGTCCAAAGGCAATAAATCCACATGCAATATCATATCACCAACCACGACATCACAAGCCGGATAAACATGAGTGCACATCATAGAATCCCGACAAGGTGTAGATACAGATAATACACATGTCATATGTTCTAGTGGTCTAGTCAATTTTTGAGAAAAGGCATGTGACACAAAAGAATGTGTAGAACCAGAATCTATCAACACACATGCATTTTGAGAACACACAGAAAGTGTACCTGACACCACAGTATAGGTGTTCGGCACGTCCCTGGGCACTAAGGCAAACACTCGGCCTTGTTTCAAGGGTTCCTTTCCTGCCTTGGCTTTGACATTGGTTTTGGCCACTGAAGCGGATCCCGCTGAACTCACGGCAGGACGGTTAGTGCTCTCGCTCCTGAAGGGACAATCTCTCACTACATGGCCTGGTTGGCCATATCGATAACATGCACCAGACACTCGATGGCACACACCCCTGTGTCTATTACCACAATCAGAACAAACTGGAGGAGGCCCACTACTTTGACTCGAGTTACTGTAAGACCTTGTATTATGCTTCTTATTTCCAGAGAACGAATGACCCTTTTTTAAGTTATTCCCAGATCTTTTCCCCGTCCACTCAGTCCGTGGAGCGGAAGTTTGTTTCTTTGCTACTAGAATGGATTCTGCCATTAATGCCCTGTCCAAAACGCTCACATATGTGGGTAGATTCAGAACTCCCACCCTATCCAGTATGTCCAGATCCAATCCATCCTCAAACTTGCGGGCCTTCTTGTCTTCTGTGTCCACCATATGGGGAGCAAACCTGGCTAGCTCAGTGAACTTGGCCTCATCTTTGGGCTCTGAGACATCTTGCCCTGTTTAAGTTCTGAAATTCGAGACCTTCGGTTTGAAAGCAGAAATACTTGTCATAGAAGATTGCATTAAAGAGTCCATGTCATATTTTTCGTGACCGTTTGAATCAAGAACCACTACTGCGAGCTTCATCTTTTTGTGTAGGTAGCCAACAAAACTTTCTGAGTTTCAGAACAAGGGAACACCTCATACAACTTCTCCATCTCAAGCAACCATGTTTCAGCTTTCAGAGGCTCAATCCCACCGTAGAACATTGGCGGATTCATTTTTGAATTTACGTGTCAGTTAATGATTTCCTTTATAAACCCGGCTTTGTCTTTGGCGGAGGTGGAGGGGGCAAGGGTTGTTGTCTCTGTTGCTGCATTACCACTTCGGTCAAGGTTGCCAGCATATGTTCCATTCTATCCATTCGGGCATCGGAGGATCCTGCTGTATCATCATTCCTTGTATTGTCTATGGCTATAGGTAAACAAGACTTTATATATTCAAATGTACATTCAGTTTCAATATTCAGTTGCATTACCACACACTCACACATGCATATGGAATGCCCCTAATTCTTACTAGGACATCCTAAGCTCGTAAGGACCTGTGTGTGCGGTACAACTCGTGCTCTGATACCACTCTGTCACGACCCAAACCTGCCCCTATAGGTTTAGCGACGTAATGCCAAGAATGTCGTGGATTACCTACGGCCTCTGAAGACATTAACAATTATTAAGGGGCTGCGGAAGCAATAATGTAAAATAAACAAGGTCCAATGTGCTGTGATGACATACATGGGATAGAAAATTTAAAATTTATTTATATACATAATCATGGCAGTCAGATACACCGATATATACATAATATTCACATAAGGTACCCCCATCCGATCTTTACAAAACACAACTCTGAGACTAGCATGAAGCAAAACAGCCCCGGTGTTAGGCTTTAACCGGAACATCCTCGGGAGGCGCAACAGCTGGCTGACAAAAAGGAAACAAGAGGCCATCAACTCTGGCCAGGGTCTTGTGCCAGCTCACCTACATATATAATAAACTGTGAGCGAAAGCCCAGTGAATAATAAATAGAGTAAAGGGGTTGAAATGAATGTGTTCATATAGATTCAGAATTCAAATTCAGTTCATATCAAAGCCATACTTGTATAGATCATTTACGGAAATCAGAAGTCTTGCGTAACTATACGTGAAACATTCAATAACCCTCACAGATACAGTTGACCCAGAAAGGGACGGCCTTAAAGGCTAATAGTTTACCCAAAAAAGGACGGCCATAAAGGCTAACGATTGACTCACGTGCGGAGCGATCTGATTGGCTCATGAGACGTCTGATTGGCCCATAAAGGGCGTAAGGATCCATAAGCAGTTGGCTCATGAGCGTCTGATTGGCCCATAAGGGGCAATGCAGAACATATTTGAGGCTAAGAATGTCACGTATACATTTGAAAACATTGGACAACCATTCATTCATACTGAAACATCATTTGAAAAGCAGATCTTGTTTCATCACACGTAAAGTAGATACAATTGAACATATCTTTACAATGTTATTACTCACCGTGGGCGTTGATATAAGTAGACGAAGTCAAAGGGTCAACAGATTGCGGCACGTGACCTACATAACACATTACGGATACACCCTTGAAATACGCATATCTAAAAGTACAAAACTCACACCAATGACTCTAAGTGTATACCTAACCTCTTATCCTTGTTAAGGAGCTTTAAACATGGCCTAGGAATGCCTAGGATGAAATGTGGATGCAAAAATGCCTTAGAAAATGTTTTTCAAAAGTTCTTTGGCAGGGGTCTCGCTCGGCGAGTTCCTTCGCTTCGGCGAGATTCCAAAATCAAAGGCTTCGCTCGGCGAGACTTCCTTCGCTCGGCCTGATGAAATAGTAAAAATACTGGATGTTGATTTTTTTCGCTCGATGGTCGCTCGAGCCTGGACAAAGGTGCTCGCTCGAGCGAGGAATCCTTCGCTCGAGCGAGGAAGCCAAATCTGGAATTTTCAGATTTGTCTCCCAAGTTCGAACCAAGCTTTCTACAATCCAAAACTCAACCTCTTGGGCCCAAATTCTGGGAAAACACATCTAATTTCCATGTACAATAAGTTTCAAAGCTCAATTTGTGAATTCAAAGCCCAAGAGTGAGTCAATTAAAACCATTTTTCAAACCCACTTTCAAGAATAAACTTCAAACATGCCATGCATGAGTTTAGAACCAAATTTCAGCTTTAAAGCTTGCTCTAATGAGCTCAATATGTTGAAACAAAGATGAAAACATGGACTATAACAACAATATGGGCATGCATGTACCAATTCCATGAAATCAACCTCAAAATGCAACAATTAAGCTCTATTCCAACACATTGAGCCATAACTTGGCTCTAGACTTCAATTTAGCTCAAAACCATGCAAGAACAACTCAAGGACACAATGAAAAAGATGAATGATCTACCTTAGGTGTAGGATTAGAAGTGAGGGAGCTCAAATAGGCAATCTACTCTTCAAATCTTTCAATTTCAAGCCAATCTTCAATGAAGCCTAGTTGAAACACTCTCCTAGTTCACTCTCTCTCCCTATAGTCGGTTGAAGCAAGCAAGATGGTTGAGCAAAAGTTTGTAAAAATGAATAAGAAGGCTCAAATATAGTATAATAAAGGTCCACTCACAATGGCATAATTGTAATTAAGCCCAACTCTTCAATTAATCAATATTTAATCTAATTTAAACATACCCAATCACTTTTCAGATAATTACGTCATAAAATCATATAAATTCTACTGATCACAGAACACTAAACGATTTTCAATTCGGCCGCCGATAAGGCCTTCAATTTACAGTTTAAACATAAAAACATGGACAGATATTACACGAGCAGATAAAAACATATAAGTCATGCATTGCACATGCAATTAAATTCCAGATTTTTCCCTTAATTATTATTAGACATAATTAAGTCCTAATTAGCGTTAATCAGGGTCGGGGTTATTACAATAACAAGAAGGTTCATCCAAGAGAATTTCAAGTCGGCGACCTAGTGCTGAGAAAAGTCGTTGGCAACAAGAAGGATCCCAGGGAAGGCAAGCTTGGCCCAAAGCGGGAAGGACCTCTGAGTCACTTGATTATTGGGCAATGGGGCATATCCGCTTGAAGATAATGAGGGCAAAAGCATTGCCAAGACCATAGAACACTTGTAATTTGAAATTTTTCTATCATTAGATGTTGTTTGATTTTTTGCCGATGTTATCAATAAAACTTTAGCAGAATTCTTTAACTTATGAAACTATTCATAGTAATGTTTTTGTCATAATGAGAACCCAAGTAGAACTCGGGTTCATATTGTGGGCGAGAGAAGACAAAAAACGCTTAAACGCTTAACGCTTGTTGAAATTTGTAGCAATTTATAAGTTGAAGTTAAGTAGAGATAATTGTTTATCTTCACTTGTTGTAAATTTGTAGCAATTTACAAGTTGAAGTTAAGCGAGATAATTGTTTATCTTCACTTGTTGAAATTTGTAGCAATTTACAAGTTGAAGTTAAAGAAGTAATACTTAACGCTTGTTGAAATTTGTAGCAATTTACAAGTTGAAGTTAAGTAGAGATATTTGTTTATCTTCACTTATTGAAATTTGTAGCAATTTAGAAGTTGAAGTTAAACCTAAGTAATGTTTAGCACTTGTTGAAATTTGTAGCAATTTACAAGTTGAAGTTAAGTTGAGATATTTGTTTATCTTCACTTGTTGAAATTTGTAGCAATTTACAAGTTGAAATTAAATCAGTAATGTAACGCTTGTTGAAATTTGTAGCAATTTAGAAGTCTGAAGTTAAGCGAGATATTTGTTTATCTTCACTTGTTGAAATTTGTAACAATTTACAAGTTGAAGTTAAGCAGAAGAAGTTCAAACACTTGTTGAAACTCGAGACAATTTTACCGATTGAAGACTAACGTTAAAAACTTGTTGAAAATTGAGAAAAAATTTTACAAGGTTAGGCTGAATGAAATTTACTTGCCGAAGTAAATCATCGGTTTGCATAACCGAGGTGTGTCACCCCGAGAAGATTGTACAAAGAAGGAAAAGTATGTGAAAGACATGCAGAATATTCTAAGTATAGAATCATGCAGAAGCAATGAAGAGAAGATAAAAATGCAAGCACTTAGGAAAGAAAAGTTATATTAGCATTCAGTTGCAACGAGGGCACATCGGCCATGTGAAGAAGCTAGCATTGTTTCTAAAAACAAAAACATACAAAGTGCAAAAGAAACAAAAGGAAAAACCATCAAAGCTAAGACTCCTCAACAGTAGCAGTTGGTTGAGTCTGAAGTTCAGATGATTGTTGGGTAGATGTCTCAGCAGCCTTTTCCGCCTCGATCTCGGCGTCAATTTGAGCAAGGGTTTCGTCAATACTTTTTTTTGACTCTGAGGCGTCGAAGATGCCCTTTCAGGAGTTGTTTCCTTGACAACCTCATCACCCTCTTCATCTCGAGTCAAGTCCAGGACTTACTTAGTTGAAGGAAAGGATTTGGACCTGGTAGCCTCCTTTGTTTTCCTCACCAAGGCTTCATCTTCATCTTCATCTTCATCCTCATCCTCAGACTCAGATCCACTGCCAGGTTGAGTTGAAGATGAAGGTGGAAATATGAGAGGAATGGCGTTGGGGTTTCTCAGGGGCGAATCATCAGGAACGTTGAGCTTTTTTAGAAGAGTCATCCAATCAAAGGAGAAGCCCTTGTTGCATGCCTGCTTCACTTGTATTTTATAAGCATCAGTGACATTGGCCATGCCCTGAGCATAAGCCTTTTCATCGGCATTCTTGATTTCAGCCTCCTTGGTGACCAGGGCCTCCTGGAGCTCCTTTTGGGCCTGGGCCATTTTCTCCTCGGCCTCCTTTCTTTGTGAATCAGCAACCTTTCTAATAGCCTCGGCAGATTCAACCCTTTCCTCGGCATTAGTTTTTTCCTTCATCGCAGCTTCAGCCTGGTCTTTCAGCTTCTTCATTTTTGCTTGTAGACTTTTGTTGGTCTTTTGAAGGCTAGAGACCTCCCTCTTCATATCGGAAAGCTTCTCTCGATTCTTAAAAGACTGCATTGAAAAAGAATGGGCATGCTGGATGGCCTAAAAGAAAGCGGAAGTATTAGAAAATAGTTCAAGAGTGAAACAGAAAGAAGGAAAAAGTACCAAACAAAAACACTTATCTAAACGGAGTGTTGAAGCATTAGAGCATAATTCTCATACTCATTATACTCGGCGTTCCGTTCCAGATCACCGGAAAGAAGCAGAGCGGTGCTGAGGGCAACGCCAACATTGATATCGTCGACACTTTCACTAGTCATAATCGGCCTGTCTTCCAAAGTGATCTTTGGGGCCTAGGGGGCGTCGTGTTTTTTGGACCCCGAGGTAGTTGCTGAGGACGACCTCGGCTTCTTTGACTTTGGTGATTCTGATGGCTGGGTTTCAGAGCGCCTCTTCCCAGCAGAGGGTTGAGGTTTGTCACTCTCAGCCAACTTGGAGATGGGTAAAGTATCCTTGGATTCAACCTGAGTGGCTTTAACCTTTGGCTGAGCCTTTTTTGTTCGTTTCGACTTCGGTAGGGGCATGGTTTGTGTTGGCTGAGCATCGACGTCAGAAGGGAGATCGGCTAGAAGATCCTGGACAACTGGCTTTGGACAACCCATCTCGACAGTAAGAACAAGGCGTCGCCGATGTTTTCGTTCTGGTATTGGGATCAGGTATAGAGCCGAGGTTGATGGTTGATTAGCTGGATCAGATGTTGGTCCTTGATCTGTTCGGGATATGGACACAGTTCGTGAAGTAGTGGCAGAAGGTGGAGACAAACTTTTCTTCTTCCTTTTAGGAACGTCGGGCAAAGTCGACTTGTATGTTGGAATAAAATTAAGAAGCAGAGGCGCTTCCTTTTATGGACTGGCAAGTCCAGAAGTTTCTTCAAATCCTTGCTAGGAACGTAGGATTAATGAAAGCTTTTCGGCGGCTTACGAACAGCTGCAAGAAGAACGGACATCAGAAATAGACAAAGTATTGAAGATTTGAAGAAGAAACAACTAAAGTATTAAACAATGGGCTCTTACCCTTGCCCTCTAAAACTGATCGAGGAAGAGGGTAGAGATGAGGGTCCTCGTCTAGAGCAAACTCCCAATTTCCCGCGGTAATGAGGTAGTCATCTCCAGCCCCCTTGTTGGAGTCTGAGAGATCGGCTATGATTTTGAATTTTGTTGACCTCAGCTTAAGGTAATAAATGTAGCCTTTTTCTTTCAAATTAAGGGCACATATGGTGTAACAGTATTGTATATCGGCTAAGGTGATCCTAGCATTTTCCTGTTTTGCTAAGGCTATAATGCCATTGATCACTCGATAAGAATTTATGGCCAATTGCATGGGGTTCAACTTGTAATAGTGAAGAATCTTGCAAAAGAGGATGTTGAATGGAAGCCAGAGTCCACACTCAGTGAAAGCTACAAAAGGAAAGGGCATCGAATCATTTGTAGGCATGATGGAGTCGTCATCTCCAGCCAACCTTAGATGGACATCGGCAGGAATGGAGAACTCTTGCCTAAAGTACTCAAGTTTGGTCGGGGTATCTACCCTATGTTTCCACATACCCATGATATCGGCCTGAATGGTCGAGGTTGGATTTCAGAAAGAAGATGTTTTGAGAGGGTTAATGTGACTTCGGCAAAAACCTAGGTAAGTATTAGTTTCAATTTTTCCTAAATTATGGGTACTACACAACAAATCCCAAACCTAGATCTATGGAAGCAAGGGTTGAAGGCACGAATCTGGAAAACAGAAAAGCAAGGATGAGCTTTGGACTCAAGAACAAAGATGAACTATCAAGAATATTGTATGTACAAGGGGTGCAAGGTCAAGAATAGTGACAAAAACGCAAGAAAGTGGTGAAGCGGTGCAAGTGTTCAAGACATGAGCAAAATCATGGAATGGACACATCCAGATGAATAGTTCAACAAATCAAAAGTTTGAACAAAACAGTAATGGCAACAAGTAATGAAGAATATCAAAAGAATTGAGCGAAAGACGTGGCTTACGGACAAAGTAAGGCGGAATAAAGTTAAATCGAAGGCAGAAGACGGATCTGAGGAGTATGAGAATGGCAAAACTTCACCGGAAGGAGAAATAGAAGCGATTCTTGAGCTTAAAGTTTGGAGCAATGGCGATTCAAGAGAAGAGAGCTAGAAAAGAAAAAGTAAGTAAATCAAATGAAAGCGTGAAAAGGCGAAAGAGGAAAAAAACAAGTTTTGTCAAAAACTTGAAAGCAATGACAAAAGCAGGCATTTAATGCGCCTAAAACAACGCATACATCGACGGCGCACACAAACGCACACCGACACAGCGGATATTTGGCGCATCATTAGCACGGTCCAATGGGGTTAAAAGCAGCGTAAATGAAACGGTTGAATAATGATGCATGACAGCTCATGCGCGTGAAAGAGTTCATTGGAATTCTTGTTCTCTGAAGAAGACATATCGGCTGAAATAAATGATCTTGGGTGAAGGGTTACGGGCGATGTACGAGAAGAGAATGCGATATAGGTTCCATCACCTCGAATGCCGAGGTAATAGAACCTAGGGGGCGTTGTGGGGATATATTTTACGAGTACCAACACGTGACAAGGTGATGCCGAGCGTGTCGGTCGAGGTGCCACGTGTCACGAGCGTTGTGCGAGGTGATCTCGATTAGGCCAAGGTTTCCTCTGAAGGTATCGAATCCAAGATAAGCGGATAAGGGACAAGAGTCCTAGGATGAAGGAAGACTACATGATGGATAAGGATAACACTCTTAGGAGTCTATCCTTATCTCTTGTAGAAGTCCAAAGTAAGCCTTGAATGGGAGTTCATAGAAGTCAGGTTTCTAATGGGACTGGGATTGGGTTAACTACAAAAGAAGAGGCACCCCCGTGGGTTTAAGGTACGCAATTTATGCTTTGAGCAGTGAATTTGGCACTTGTCTATCTTTGAGAAATATACTAACTTGATCGTCGAGTGCCCCGGGTAGAAGAACCACTGCCGGAATCTTCTCTTTCTGTTGCAGGTTAGCTAGGTTTCATCTATTCTGCCAGTTCTCACCAGCTGATCACTGAGTTGGTAGTGTGATTGGAAAATTACTCACACATAAATCATAATTCTTTATTTCTTTTTTTATCACAGAAAATATAATTTTGTAAAAATGGACCACAACATTGATGGGATAAGATGCTATTTAGTGATAATTAAGAGGATAAAAGAGTAATTAACCCTAAACTCAACAAAGAAATAAATACTTGGAAGGTTGCTTAACTATCATCCATCTTCGATAGTCAATAAACCTACGAACCCTAAAACAAAGCAAAACAACATTAATCAAATCAAAACAAGATCCTCAAATGTATCTAGAGAGAGAACTAATGTATGATAGTAACTGAAGCATGGCAACCCTATAAAATTAGGGAGATTTGGTCAAAACCCTTTCATAATAAAACTTTAATGCATTAAAGATAATCAAAAATATTTTTCTTGAAAAAGTTCAACACCTACCTAGGGGTGTGCATGGTGCGGATTGATGTGGTTTAGGATGAAAATAGAAATAAATCTTTATTGGGTGGCAGATTGATAAAAGTGTCATTAGAAATTGCCATTTTTCTTACCAATAGTCGGCAATTCGGTTGGCAAATAATGGCGGATTTGCCTTGACAGTTCGGACAAATTTGAGATTTATAAAAAATATAATTCAAATTATAGAACTTGAATCTCATAGAGTAAAAAGATCTAATTTATAAATTAACTAAAATAGTCAAAATTAAAATATTCATCTAATATAACATTAAACATTAACAAACTAGTAAACTAAAAATCTAACAATCCAAACAAATTATACAATAATAATTTAACAACACAATAAATACTAAAAAAAATAACATCATCCAACATCCAACATAATTCTAAAAAAATTCTTAAAAGTTAAATCTAATCATCAAAGTCCACAAACAATTCAAAAGTTCAAAAGTTAATCTAATTATCAAACTCAACATTACTCCATTTATTGAATGTATGAGAAATTTATTAGAATGTTATTATAAGAAGAGTTGTGCATCCCACACAAATAAAAATTATCAATATGGGTTTTAAGTAATTATATATATATAAAGAATGAATGAAAAACATGAGCAGAGAGAAACTATATGGCATAAATACAAACCAAACTAAAGCTGAGTAGTTATATATAGAGAGAGACAGAGACTTATACGGCATACATACAAACCAAACTGTGGTGGAAAGGCAAACGGCGGTGATAGAAACGCTACGGCAGCGCCAATCGGAACGTAAGGAAGAGGAACAACAATGGGAGAGCAACGGCGCGACAATGATGAATGAAATTAGGATTAATTGAGAAATTATTCTGTGAGTGTGAGTATATCTACATTTAGTAGGGGTACAACTTGGGCAGGCTCAACCCGAGCAACCCGAACCCAGTCCGAATTTTTTTAGGGCTTGGACAAGATATTTTCAAATTCGGTACGGGCTTGGACAAAAATTCATAAGTCCGAATTAAATTTGGACAGGCTTGGGTAAAGACATCAAACAACCCGAGAACCCGAAACCCGAATTATATATATATAGATATATAAAAATATTAAATATATATATATAAATTATTAGCCATTACATGATATTAAAGTAATTTATATTATTAAATCATATTGAATATATATTATATATACAAATAACATAAAATCTTACTTTTTTTTTTATTTACACTCATAAATTGTAAAGACTACTATAGCAGCATCTCTCTTACACTATATAAATTATTTATTTTGATGGTATTAATGATTTTCTATATATAAAAAAATTGTAAATAGAGTCAAATTTTAATAATTTAATAATGTATTTGCAAAAAAAAAAAAACAAACAAACAAACAAACAATTCGGGCAACTTGGGCAATTCGGGTTTAACTCGGGTCTGGCTTGGGCAGGCGACCTCGGGTTACAATTTGGGTTTGGGCGGGCCTGGGCAGATCTCAGCACAACTTGGGCTGGGCTTGGACAACCTCCCAACCCGACCGAACCCGCCCGAGCTGCACCACTAGAAACGAGCCAAATTCAATGTTGTAAGATAAAACATCATCTTTTGTTTCCATCTTTTAAAATCATTTCCATTGAATTTTTTTGGCTTCTCTCCAAGATTTACCAATACTGCCGGAGTCATCATTGACACAATAGGTGTGGGGGTTTAAGTAATCACAATCTTAGTACTGTTTATTTTAGTTGTCATAATTCTGATGAAATATTAAGACACCAATCACAAATTTATACAGAAAAAAATTTACACACAAAATATATAGAATAATATTTTGTAACAAAATTTCAATGATAAACAGTATATTACTACTATGTTATCAAAGAAATCATTAAATAGTATATTACTACTATTTAAAAAATTAAACAGTATATGACTACTATTTAATTTCCCAAAACAAAGTATTCGTCTGTTTAGTGCAAAAATAAATAAAAATCGAAAATCTACTTTAAGATTGTTATACCCACAGTGGTGTTTGTGTATAAATTAAATGTATAAATTAAATATATAAAAAAATAAAATAATTCAGAAAATAATTATATAAATTAAATTCCGAATTAAATGTTTAAAGAAATTAAAGTCGAGGTTTGTGTTAGACACAATCTCCTTAAAGTAGATTTCGCCCTCACTCTGGTGCTTCAAGATTTACAGGCGTCTACCTTCCAGGATACAACAACTAACACTTGATTTGCAGCACTACAAAATCAAGTCTGGTGAACCAAAACTCTGCTGTGACTCTTTCTCTTTCTTCTTAAAAATTAAATGCAGAACCGATGCAGAAACATAGAGAAGAACAGAAGGAAATAACAACATTTTGAGGGAAAAATTAATCTCCTGAATGGTTGGCTTTTTATAGGAGAAAATATGGCTATACCGAACAGGTAAAAAACCTGTTCGGACAGATTGAACAGGTACTGGGACGGATTTGAATATGTTCGGACGGAGTCAATAGGTAGAAAAACACATTCGGGTGAATTTAATGATATGACCTTTTGGGTGTGAAAAAATCTAGACAAATTTAATTTGAATTTTGAAAACCGAAATACAAAATTAAATAAATAAAATGCAAATGATTTTGGCCCAAAAAAGATAAGTATTGGACCAAACAAGCCCAACCCAACATCGCATCTGCGCCCAGCTTGACCGACCGAACGGGCCGTGGTAGGTTGTTTTTGTTTTGGGTCCAATGGGTCTAGCCCACTTTATCCATAATCTCACCATTCCACAAATTTGGGTACCCTTTGGAGCCCATCCCAAGTATCTCAAGCTAGAGTACATAAACTCATTCAAAACCTTAAGCTTTTCTAACATGAGACAAGCACATTTCACAAATGTGTAGGAAACTCACCTAAAACCATTTCCACGAATCCCAAAATGTGCATTGAATTCTCATTCATCCGGAAATGGTTTTGAGCAATCAAATACATGGTTTTATTCACTTCGCAGTATTAAACATGAACCTAATGAAAAACGTTAAAAATAACGCTTGGGTCCCATAATTAATGCTAAAAGTTAACAAAAAATAAGAATTTTTCAAAGTCATTTTCCAACCTACCCAACAATTTTTATTTTTCTTTTGGTTTAGTTATATTTGTTTTGTTTATCCTTGATTTTTCTTCCCTCTAAAGTTCCAAACTTTGGTTATCCTAATTTTTCTTTTAATTTTTTTTTTTTTTTTTGTGGTACTGGTAGCATGACCACGGGACTATTCCGCATCCTTGTCATTCTAAATATATATATATATATATATATATATTTTTATCACTATAATTTGATTGGTTTTGTAAATGAGCAAGGAGGTGTTTGGTGAACATTATTTTAAACTAAAAGCTGATAATCATAAAGTATAAATTAAAAACACCTCTTACCCAGCTTTTGAAGCATTAATTTTTTTCAACTTATTTAAGTTATTTCTACCTAATAAGTTATAAGTAGAAGTTGCACGAAACAGTCTGACATAAACTCTTATATTAAAATAAATTATAAGCTACTTCTATAATCTCTACCAAACACCTATTATGATCGCTGAAAACAAGCTACATGGTGGTAATTTTGTGCTTTTAGTGTTGGTGCAAAACACGGTTCCTAATTTGCATTGAAAAATGGCAATTAATTCAATCTAAAAAATCATTGAACATACTTTAGTAACCCGGCAATCTAGCAAAAATCAAACCAATTTCGGGGAAATAAATTTTGTAGCCTAATGTCTAGAATAATATGCATGAACGCTGCTCTAAAATTACAAATTGTTTTCTATTTTCCCGTTGAAGATTAAAAACAAAAAAAATGTTTGGTGGCTCAAATTTGTGTGGCTCGAATGGTTCGAATGTGTTAAAATGACGTCGTTTTACACTCAAAACGACATTATTTTGGGTGTTTCGAGCATTTCGATCTATGAATTTTCAGGTTACCTATCATTGTTGTAAAAACATAAACAAGTTGCTTCTTCAACTAGGGAAATGTATAGATATAGAATGACGGGGAGAGGCTTGTATTATGTGTGCCGCCCAGGAGGACTAATCAATCTTCTCGACATCCCTATCCATTTGTGAAATATGTGGTGTTAATGGCACGAATAATTTTCTTGTTTCTTCTGCTATTTACTCTCACATAGGCATTCTTGTCATTTCTTACGCACTTTGGTTATCATCTTGAATGCTATTGTCAACGGCCCTAAAATGAACAAACACTATAATTTATGTTTGGCCTAATCGGTATCTGTATACCAATGATGGTAGGTCCAAAGGAGGGTGTAGATGTGAGATAGTGAAATTTGGTTTTTAGTAAGAATGGTTTTGAATTGAATTGCAACCACAACTTGAGGAGGACCATATGGGCATTTAGGGAATCTTGAGTTTGTCCTAAATGTCTAGTGGGTATGCTTCTCACATAATTATTTAAGATTTAACTCTTGGTGCTAGGCCACAAGAAATAAATTTCTTGTAAATTCCTTAATTTTAGCATGAATAGCCTGATTTTGAAAGAAAATTGATGAAGTGCACGTAAACTAATCTGAACACCCTTGATTGTTGAACCCAAAAAAAAAAATATATATATATATATGTATGGGCATGTAGGGGACCCAAACCCTAACAAGTTGCAACTACACACAATGGTCCTGTTTGGTAGAGCTGTGGGAAACTGCTTATAGCTTATGCCCAAACAGCTTATAGCTTATAACTTTCAGCTTAAGCTGATTTCCAGCTTATTCTCAAAGCATCTCCTGCCCCACTTAAAGAATAAGCTGATTTCTGACTTCCACAAAGCTATAAGCTATAAGCATAAGTTAAACCAAACATATTAAAACAGCTTAAATTAAGCTGAAAGCTGAAAATAATCTCTAACAAACAGGGCCATTGTCATAGCCCCCACATACCATAACCTGTCTCATCTATCTCAAAATCAATCACAATCTTCATTCAAATGTATTTGTCTTTATATTCTCTTCATCTTTGTAGGTACATATTTATTTATTTTCATGAGTAACTTTCACAACCACCATTGCCACCTCATAAGAAGATTATTGCCATGTTCATCGTATGTGTGCTTATTTATATTCATATTATCTTATATTTATATTAGAATTTTCATTACATGAAACTAATTTAAACGATATGAAATTATTCATCAAAATATTAAATTTCAACTCAATTTTATATTTGAAAATTTTAAAAAATTAAAAAACGCTTTTTACTTACTAAATTGACTCTTTAAAAAAATAATAAAAAATTAGATTATCTAAAATAAAAATAAAAAACCTATAAAGACCCAATGATATTGCCCCCACCAACCAAAACCCAACTCACGCATCTCAATCACCATTTTCATCCAAATGCATTCATATTTTCTTAACCAAATGGACGGGAAGAAAAATAAAAAATTATTTATTTATTTTATTTTTTAGTGTTTGGTACAATAAAATATGAAAGTCAACAAAAAATATTTTTTATGAACAATGAGGAATAATTTATTTTGACAAAAAATATTTTCTACTTTTAAAAAGCAAAAAATATTTTTCAAACTAAATTCTTACTAATGTCATCATGCTATCGCCACCACTCTCACCTCCACCAGTATACAACCATCACCACAACTACCATCACCATCACCGCCATCCCTACCCCACCACCATGTCACCACCTCCACCTCAACATTTGTCCTACCACCACTATTAAATATAAATCAATATTTTTTTTCCCAAAAAAGTTATTTATTTATATATTTTCATGAGTAACTTTCCCAACCAAAGGCGTGACTTCAACATAAACCCAAGTCTTCCCATGGGAAAATTAGACCCGCATTTATGTAGTTTTTTTTTATATGTAAATTGTAAATAGATTATAATAATTAGATTTAATTTTTTTTATCAAATCCTATTAAAAATAAGTTATAGTAAAATTATTGCTGAAAATAAATTTTCATAACAATTTTTTGCATGTTAAAAATTAACAATTAGTGACTTTTTTTTTTTCAATTTTTATAAATTGTCGCTAAAATTTACAATTAGTGACATTTTTATGTGATAAATTTTTCAAACTGTCGCTGAAAGTTGAAAATTAGTGACTTTTGTAACGATTTTTTTAAAGCTAAGCTAAAATTTATAATTAGTGATATTTCTTTTTACAAAATTTTTAAAATGTCATTTGAAAATTAACAATTGGAGACATTTTGTAATAGAATTTGATGACAAACGTCATTAATTCTCACAAGATCTATTAGATAATAAATTCACCTATTATAATTTACATGTATATTTTTGTTTGTTTGTTTTTTTTTTTTTTTTCCACGTCATATATAGGTTAGTTATTAGTACGGGAATATGGTAATATAAAAAGTATAAACTTCTCTTCATAAAATTTGAAGGCATAATTTTACACCCACTACAACAAAAACATACTTTAGTGGCACTACACTAGTGGCATATTTTTAGAAAATGCCACAAAAAATGATATTTATTTAGTGGCACGTTTTTGAAAAATGCCACAAAACGACAAACATACAAGGCTGTAGTGACATTTCAATGAACAAGTGTCACAAAACTACAACAAAAACATACTTTAGTGGCACTACACTAGTGGCATATTTTTAGAAAATGCCACAAAAAATGATATTTAGTGGCATCGTTTTGAAAAATGCCACAAAAGCGACAAACATAAAAGGCTCTAGTGACATTTCAATGAACAAGTGTCACAAAACTACAACAAAAACATACTTTGGTGGCACTACACTAGTGGCATATTTTTAGAAAATGCCACAAAAAAAAAAACTTGGTGACACATTTAGATAAATGCCACAAAATCACAAACATATAAGGCTCTAGTGGCATTTCAATAAAGAAATGTCATTAATTTTATGGCATTTTATAAAATAATGACATAAGAAATTTCTTTAGTGACATTTGTCGACAGATGCCACTAAAGTTTAGTAGCAATGACATTTTATTATTTTCCACAAAATTTTATTATTTTCTACAAAAAAAGACACTAGGCCTCGGTGCGGGCCGTGCCTCGGACCGAGCCTTGAATGGGCCTTAACCGGGTCGATGGGCCGGGCCGGGCCGGGCTTCAAAGTGATGGCCCAGGCCGTAGTCTACGGTCTCGGACTAGGCTCGAGCCTGGGCCCAAACGAGCCTTTCTCGGGCCGAGTCGGGCCGGCCCACGGGCCAAAAAATTAGACCCAGGCTCTAGCCCTGGCACAAGGGTATTCGGGCTTTGGACGGGCCGATGGATCGAGCCTCAGGTCGGGCCGGTAGGCCTGGGCCTAGCCTTGAGCCTAGGTCAAGCTTGGGCGGGCCTGGCCATTTTTTTAAAATTCTTTTAATTTTTCTACCAAAAATTTATTATTTTCCACAAAAACGCATTGCACCTCGGCGGGTTGGGCCTCGGACCGAGCCTTGAATGGGCCTTCAGGGCGATGGGCGGCCAAGCTTCAAAGTGATAACCTAGGCCCTAACCTAGGGTCTCGGACATGCTCGGGTGGACCCAAACGAAGTTTGCCGGGCCATGGGCGGGCTCCGGCAACCACAGACCACGGGCCAATTCTACATTCCTATCAATGTGCATTTTAACATGTCAATGTGAATATTCACATTGTCAACGGGGCGGGCAGAGCCTACCCCGGGCCGCGGGCAAGCTTCGGGCAGCGGGCAAATTTTACACTCCTATCAATGTTAATGTTAACATGTCAATGTGAATATTCACATTGTCACGGGTCGAGCCAAGCTCGCCTCGGGCTGCGGTCGGGCTTCGGGCCGCCCACGGGCTGCGGGCCAATTTTACACTCTTATCAATGTGAATGTTAACATGTCAATGTGAATATTCACATTGTCAACGGGTCGGGTCGGGCCCGTCCTAGGCCGCTGGCCAATTTTATACTCTTATCAATGTGAATGTTAACGTGTCAATGTGAATATTCACATTGTCAACAGGGCGGGCTGGGCTCGTCTTGGGCCGCCCACGGGCCATGGGCGGGTTTCGGGCAGCCACGAAGCGCGATCTAATTTTACACTCCTATCAATGTGAATGTTAACATGTCAATATGAATATTCACATTGTCAACGGGTCGGGCCCGCCCCGAGCCGCGGGCGGGCTTTTCGCCGCCCATGGGTCGTGGGCCAATTTTATACTCTTATCAATGTGAATGTTAATATGTCAATGTGAATATTCACATTGTCAACGGGCTAGACCGGGCCCGCCCTGGGCCACCCATAGGCTGCGGGCGGGTTTCGCGCCGCCACGGAACGCGGACCAATTTTACACTCCTATTAATGTGAATGTTAACATGTCAATGCGAATATTCACATTGTCAACGAGTCGGGCCCACCCCGGCTCGCGGGCGGGTTTCGGGCCGCCCACGGGCCAATTTTACATTCCTACCAATGTGAATTTTAAAATATGAATGTTCACATCATAAAATTGCTAACCATTCAAAAAATATTTATAAGGGTATCAAAATTAAATATAAGGGCATAAGTGTCCAATAAAATAGTGTAAATCAAGAAAAAAGACTTTATGAAATAATAATTGTATTAAATAGTGTAAATCAAAATTAAATATAAGGGCATAAGTGTCCAATAATGGGATTTATCAATAAAAATCCCAATCATTTTTTATCAAAAATATTAATTGTATTATTAATTATACTAAATTGACACAAAATTTAAAATTAATGTTACAATTAATTTAATAAAAAATATAAAGACCAATATTAATATTTACTTTTATATTTAAAATATCAACAAACTCATTCTCCACTTGTTTTTTTTTTTTTTTTCCTTTTATGTATACAACAAAGGAAATAACGATAGCTAGAAACAAATCAAACTTCATCCGGAAAATCGGCATACCGGATCGACCTCTACAGACCGAGAAGGAAGTCCAAAAATTCTGAATTTGGTGAAGTAAATTTGATTTTGGCGGGTTCAAGAGGCGGGAGCCAAATCATGAAGCTAGGGTTTATCATTCTATATCTTTCATTCCATCCTTATCTATCATCTACACCACAAATTTGCTGTGTTTTCATCTTCTACGATCAGAGTTCATTAGGTATTCGTTCTCTCTTTCTCACACTCATCAAACACACACAATACCTCTATCTTTCTCACTTATTTATGATCTTCTTGTTTTAGGCATAAAACTTGATACAATCTGAAAATCTAATTTTGTAACTCATGAATTTATTAATTTTCATCTTTTAATATAAAAGGTTAGTTGTAATTTATTATTATTGTATTTATGTTGTGATTGTATATAATGTCTTCCAAGTGTTTGTTTAAATGCTTCAGTGGAATTTTGCATTAGGTTTCTCTATTTTTAACAAATTAGTTGGTTAGATGAACATGATTTTTGATATCAAATGATCACTCATTATCTAAATAAATGGTTGTGAGGTAATTTGTTGATTTTAATTCAATCCATTACAGGAAATTGTATTAATTTTGGATTTAGATGTTGGTCAAGACTTGCCTTGACCTTTTCATTGCCAAACCAATGTTTATATGAGTTGTTTTGGATTTAATTTTCAAACCCAAGTCGTCCTTTGAAGTCTGTGTTTTGTGTTTTTGAAAACATGTTATTTTGAAAGCAGATTTCTCAAATGGGATTTGCTTTGAATTCAATTTTCAAACCTAAGTTGTTCTTTGAAGTCTTTGTCTTGAAAAAAAGAATTGATCTTGAAATTGACTTCAATAAACAATCGAGTAATGAAAATAACTCGTTTATGCAGACCAATAGATCAACAGAGTATTAAAGAATTTTCCTTTTTGAAAATGGGTTTGATTTGGTCTTATAAAGTAATCTTGAGAATTTTTCGCAGACCCTTTATGATGGGTTCAAATAGTTGAGTTCAAGAATAATTTAATTATCTACTTTTTGTATCTTAAATGATGTTGGTTGTTAGATTCTTGTTTGCCTCACTTTAAATGCATAGATGATTTTGTGCTTACTCTGTTCTAGATAGTTGGAGAGCTATTTTAAAGTTGCACAACCTATTGACCTTTTGCTAAGGAATACTGAACGGGGTGCAATGCTTGTTGCCTTATTGATTCCTTGCTCGTATGAATTTATCCAAATTGTGTCTGAAGCTGTTCTATTGCGGTGTTTTGCATCTGGTTTTATGAACTCACTCCTACATTATATTATATAAATAGAGAGAGAGAGAGAGGTGGGTATTAGTCTTTTTTTGGAACTCAGCTTTAGTCAGTCTCAAGTAATTTTAGCCCCTGTATTATAGCCACAGGTTTCAACTTAGGGAGATTACTTGTTGACTTCTAATTGTGTTATAGTTACCTTCGTATATGTTAGATGATTTAAATTATTTATTTTAATTGTGTGTTTTAAACTATCTGTTTTAATTGTGTGTATTATTACAATCAATCTTGATTTAAATCACAAATTACTTAAGTTTATTAATTTTTTTAAATGTTATTATTGGTTTCTAATTGGTGGTTTCTTATTCGTTCTTTAAGAAAGTTTCAGCTTTGGTTAGTCCCATGTAATCGAGACCTAGAAGAAATATAGCCACGTGTTTCAACCTAGGGAGATTAATTGTTGACTTTTGATCTTCTTGATTGGTGTGGCAAAAAGACATTATTAGGTTAAGTTTGACATCTATTAAATAATATAAAAATCAAAAATTATTATCCTATTTAACTCATATTATTTTATTTAAATCACATTACTTCTCTAATATATCATATCAAACCCAACTCAAACTCAACTTATATAAATCAATAAATCAAAAGTATACATTTTAAAACATCCCAAACATCCTTAATTGTTCCCCAGGTCCTGGCAATTTTTTTGTCACCATCCCTATTGTTTAGAAATGACATATATCGTTCTTTGATTTTAAAATTGTTTTTGTTTAGACCTTTGCTTTGGTGCTTGATGTCACCAGTGTTTTAAATTTAGACTTGTAATTGTAAGAGATTGTTTGGGGTGTTTTAAATAAGTGTATTTTTATTTTTTAGATTAAAAAATTGAGAAAGAAAATATGGATGTTTGGGTTAATTTTTGACTTTTTATGAAAAAATGTGTAATAAAAATTGTAAAATTGATTTGTAGAGAAAAATTAGAATTGGAAGTTGTGTAGCCGTAATTGTTGACTTTTAGTGAATAGTATTAACTTTTTAACTTTTTGAATAACTTTTTGACTTTTTAACTTTTTTACAATATGCCAAACTTGGTCTAAAAACTGATTCTGGAATCATGATTTAGGAGTTGTTTGGTTTTTGTGTGAGGTAAAAAAATTACAAAATGATAAAAACAAAAAAGTTAAAAAAACTCATACTAAAATTGCTACTTTTTTTTCTTTTTCTTTCTTTCTTTCTTTCTTTCTTTCTTTCTTCTAGGAATTAGTTATTTTTTAGATATTAAATAGGTGTTTGAAAGGGAATTAAATTTGGTATACTCTTGGATATAAAGTGCTTTGTCTCATCATGACATTATGATCTTCTTGTTTTAGGCATAAAACTTGATACAATCTGAAAATCTAATTTTGTAACTCATGAATTTATTAATTTTCATCTTTTAATATAAAAGGTTGGTTGTAATTTACTATTATTGTATTTATGTTGTGATTGTATATAATGTCTTGCAAGTGTTTGTTTAAATGCTTCAGTGGGATTTTGCATTAGGTTGCTCTGTTTTTTTTTTTTTTTTACAAATTACTCAGTTAGATCACATAAACAAGCATCAGTATACCAGACTATGTGGTCAAGTTTCTTAGTGTAACCCTCAAGGTATACTTATAAAGTAGTTTCGTTGATGAAC
Organism: Camellia lanceoleosa; assembly: GCA_025200525.1. Taxonomy (NCBI): domain Eukaryota; kingdom Viridiplantae; phylum Streptophyta; class Magnoliopsida; order Ericales; family Theaceae; genus Camellia; species Camellia lanceoleosa. Next base: position 71,212,334 of record CM045761.1, on the reverse strand, counting down.
AACGGCTTGTTGCTTTAAAATAGGATTCACTGTTGCAATTTATAATAAAACATGTAGGTGTATCAATTATAGAATATCATAACCTGAATTAGGTAAAAACTATTGTTGTAAAACAAAATAAATTTAGTTCAATCACACTGAAATTTTATTCAGGCTCAAAGTAATTGACAAGGAGAATTAAATGTACTTATTAGTAGCACATTGAAATGTCCAAAAAAAAATAGGAACACGGTTCCTCCAGACGTGAGTAAGCATCTTAGTGTTACAAATAAAATTTGGGAGATAAACCAAATCCACAAGCAGAGAAGTTCTACAAGTTGATACATGATGGACAAAAGGAGCTTTATCCACAATGTAGGAATTTTACAAAGCTCTCATTCATCCTTCAGTTATTTCATATCAAGAATTTAGGCGGATGGAGTAATAAATCGTTCACCATGTTATTAGAGTTATTGAAGGAGGCATTCCCGGAGGGTGTAACACGCCTATCTTGTTTATGAAGTTGAGCAGATAGTCGTAGAGTTAGGACTTAGTTATGAGAAGATTCATGCATGTCCCAATGATTGCATGTTGTATAGGAATGAGCACAAAACTGATTCTGAATGTTATGTTTGCCATACATCTAGGTATGTAACAGAGCAAAATGATTCAAGCAACGAGGCATCCTCTAAAAAAGGCAGCTATAAAACACCTTCTAAGGTTCTACATTACTTTCCTTTGATACCAAGGCTACAAAGGTTATTCATGTCATCCAAAACAGCATCATCTATGAAGTGGCATAAAGAAGGTCGCACCAATGATGGTTGTATGAGACATCCTGCCGATTCTCCAGCTTGGATGACTTTTGACCACCTACATCCTGATTTCGCAGCAGATCGTAGAAATGTCAGACTTGGGTTGGCGTGTGATGGTGTGAACCCTTTCAGAACATTGAGCAGCACGTATAGCACCTGGCCTGTAATTCTTATACCGTATAATTTGCCTCCATGGATGTGTATGAAGCAGACTAATTTTCTATTATCATTGATTATCCCTGGTCGTAGTGCACCTGGAAATAATATTGATGTGTATTTGGAACCTTTAATAGATGAATTAAAGGAATTATGGGTGGATGGAGTAGAGACATATGATGCATCAATTAAACAAAATTTCCAATTGCGTGCAGCCTTAATGTGGACTATCAGCGACTTCCCTGCTTATGCTTATTTGTCAGGGTGGAGTACTAAAGGGAAGTATGCATGCCCTTCATGCCACAAAGACACATGTTCCCAGTGGTTGAAGCATGGCCGAAAACATTGTTACATGGGTCATCGTCGATTCTTGGACAAACATCATGCATTTCGAGATGATGAGCGATCTTTTGATGGTACTAAAGAAAAAAGAACTGGACCCAATCCTTTAACTGGTTCTATGGTATTGGATATGTTACATGGCTTCAATATCACTTATGGAAAGATGAGTACTAATCCAGAATTACCATATAATTGGAAGAAAAGAAGCATATTCTTTGAATTACCATATTGGAAGGATAATCTAGTGCGTCACAATCTTGATGTGATGCACATTGAGAAAAATGTATGTGAGAGCTTGCTTGGAACACTATTGAATTTAGAGGGGAAGACAAAGGATAATCTAAATGCACGTCTTGACTTGAAACTTCAAGGCATAAGGCCTGAACTCCATCCAAAAGAAAATGCAGCAAATAAAACCATCTTGCCTCCTTCTTGTTTCTCATTAAAGAAACAAGAAAAAGATGTTTTTTGTAAATTGTTAAAGACTGTTAAAGTTCCTGATGGTAATACAGCGAATATTTCACGAGGCATTGACTTAAAGCAACGTAGAATCTTTGGACTTAAAAGTCATTGTTGCCATATTTCGATGTAACAATTACTTCCTTTAGCAATTCGAGGAATGTTGAGTTCACATGTGACTTCACCTTTGATTGAGTTGAGTAATTTCTTTCGAGACTTATGTTCTAAAGTTGGTATGGCACAAGACTTTATGTGTCTTGAAAGGCAAATTCCGATAACACTTTGTAAATTTGAAGAAAAAAAAAAATTCCCCCTAACTTTTTTGATATTATGGTGCATTTGGTGGTTTACTTAGCATTTGAGGCTAGATTAGCAGGACGTGTGCATTATCGTTGGATGTATTCTATATTGAGAGGTAAAGTTTATATTAAATTACATATTTCTTTACCGTTATTATGATATTTTACTTCTGTTATTATTGAATATCATTCAAAATTTTGGTTTTTGAAGTTACCAAAGCATAGGTACTTGAGTAGATTAAAGTTGTATGTACGAAACAGAAGTCGAGGAGGTAGTATGGCAAAAGGATACCTTGCAAATGAATGCTTGACATTTTGCTCGAGGTATATGGAAGGTGTTGAGACACGATTCAACCGGATGTCTCGAAATTATGATGAGGGGGGTAATGGTACCGAAGGATTATCTATTTTCTCAATGCCTGGCCGACCATTAAGTAAGGGCGTGATAGACACAATGGATGATGGCACAAAAGAAAAGGCACATCGATATGTGCTATTTAATTGTGAGACAGTCAACAAATTTATTGAGTAAGACACTCGACATCTGTAATCAATTTCATTATTATTATTATTATTATTTTACATACTTTTGCCACACCCTCACAAAGCTTTTATATGGCATCTGAGACAACCGTAGACTTGTTTCCATACAAAATCACGTCTTCGTGAAATGGCCATTGATCGCATTCATAGTGAAACATTTCCAACATGGTTTGATAAACATGTAAGCAGTGTTTTGAAGTTCCTTAAAATTTGATTTGATATTAACTTCAATTTCATTCCACACTTACAAAAGTTATGTCCTCAATTGTCGAAAACAAAGTTGAGGAATTGCATAATGCAGGGGATAGTCAAATAACTGAAGAGCTTAGATGTTTGGCTCATGGTCCAAATAGAATTTTCACAAAATATAAGCGATACTTGATAAATGGTTTTAGGTTCCATACTAAGGAGATTGAGCGAAAGAAAAACTCAAAATAGTGGGATTATTGTCACGGCAAAAACACGAAGCTTTGCAAGTGGTAGAGATGGAAATCCGATCTGGAGATGTTACATTTTATGGCGTGTTAATGACATAATTGAGTTAGATTATTTGTTTGGGAAAAGGGTCGTGTTATTTAAAGGTGAATGGGTGTCACAATCGGGAAAAGACAAGATAACGATTGCACACTAGTCAACTTTGCACGATTAATGAAAGATCTTGAGCCTTTTGTGTTGGCTTCTCAAGCGAGCAGTAATGTATGTAGAAGACCGAAACACAAAGATTGGCAAGTTGCCATCAAAATAAATCCGAGAGATTTTTATGATATGAATGCGGGTCTTCATGGACAATGTGGTGGGATACTTGCAGAGTGTTGTATGCAATACACAAAGTGGTGATGGGGACAATAATTTTGATTTGGTTCGGACAGACATGTCGGCTGCAATTGTAGATGCACCACTTTCTCAGGTGTTGAGAGACAACAATGTTTGTGATGATGGAGATGATGATGGAAATGAGGAAGAATTAGATCTTATGTGACTGTTAAACTTATTGAACATTGCTAGTTATTTATATTTGAAAACAATTCTATAGTTTCATTTTGTTATCTTTCTTTATCATTGTTTTTGTTAATTTAATTGATTGTTTGAAGAATGAATAATGCGTTTTTAATTTAACTATGTGATTTACATATGTGGCTACAAAATATGTTATTCACTATATGTTACATTTAGTCACTACCAAGATAGCAAAGCAATACAGGTGAATAAATAAAATTTTTTTTTTTGGTTAATTTTCTTCAAGTATTTTGATTATTTGCAAATAATTTATTTGGATCATTCTAAGTTTACAATTTCATTTGTCTATTTTACTTGAATCATACTAGGATTCATCTATAAAGCAAAAAGCCTATGGACCCATATCTTCAATTTCGCTCCGGCAATGTTGGTGAGTTTAGTGAGTCAACTCCATCTGAGATACAGCCAAATTCTAGTCAACCCAATGATGATGCAGGTATGCAAGTTCAAACCTTATAAAAATGTTATTATTTTTTCGTATATAATTTATTATTAGTATTTTGATTTATTTTTTTTTTTAAGTAGATGGTGCTAGAGGACAAAAGAAAACTAGAGGTCCCACGCAAATGCGTAATATTTGGGGTAATCGTGATGATGAGCGTCTAACAGTCAATTGGAACAAACTTGGCCAACCTGATGACAAATTAGCAACAAAGTTATCATCGTTCATTGGAACTATTGTGCGTGATGGGAAAAATGCACCACTCACTTACAAGAATTGGCATAAAGTCCCAGCACATTACAAAGATCACATATGGGCACTTGTACAGGTAAATGACACAATATTGTGCGAAAGATGATCACATGTGAAAAATAGTAAACATGAGTAATGTGATTAAAACATCACTCTTTATAATTTTGTTTATTTTTTATTTTTTATGTGGGAAGATTAATTTTTTATTATTGTATTCTTCTCTCTCTCTCTCTCTCTCTCTCTCTCTTCAGTCAAAGTTTGATCTTCCAAGTCATGCTAGGAAGTGGGTTATGAAGTGCTCTGGTAAGAAGTTAAAAGACTGGAAGGCAAACATAAAGAAAAATTATTATAAGAACCACTTGAGTTTTGACGAACAAAAGCATTATAAAGATAGTAGAGTATATGCTGATCAGTGGGAACACCTTATTAAGTATTGGGCCATCGAAGAAGTAAAGGTATACTCGATCTAATCATTATATGTTATTTTACTTGCTATAGTTTGGACACCATTAATTTATGCATTTGTAATTTTAGGCACAAAGTGATAAAAACAAAGCAAGTCGTGCAGAGCGAAAGTATAATCATACTACTGGAACAAAAAGTTTTCCACGTGTTCGAAAGGAGCAGGTTAAATCATCTTTTCATGTTGTATATTTAATATGATAAGGTATACATAATGTGACATAATGATATAATTTATATTTTGGAATATATTATTTTGTAGAAAAATAAGTTGGGACACTCTCCAACTCGTGCTCACATGTTTAAAGTATGTTATACAAAGGAGACAGGAACCCCTGAGGCAACGAAAGCAATGATAGTATGTACCAAATAATTATGTCCATTTGAACTTGTAGATTAGTTAAAATTTCCACATTATAGTGTTGAGTTATTGAAATGTATATATTAAGTTATGTTTTTTGCAACCTTATAGGATGAAATAAATGAGAGGGCAACCTTAAATGCAAATTTATCAAATAAGGGCCCAAATGATGCATTTGGACAAGTGATGGGTAAAGAAAAACATGGACGAGTTCGCATGTATGGATTAGGTGTCTCCCCGTCTAATTTATGGAGAGATACATCTCGTTATAAAGCAAACCAAGACACAACAATGGATGTTATGGAAGCTGAAAATTCGGAGCTAAGGTCCAAAATTTCTTATGTTCAGCCTGCTCCGAATAACTTGACAAACACATATAATCAGGTAATTTTTTAATAGAATTTATAAGTTATTAATGTTTTCCTACACTTATATATGCATACGTATATCTATGTGTGTGTGTTTGTAAAATTAAATAGTTCAAATTTGGTTAGGCCACAACAACTTCTACTCCTCTCGACATAGCAGCTCGGCATCAAGCATGGTCTTTGTCATCGATACAAGATACTTCTCTTACTCAGGTACCTACTAAGAGCTAAGCATATATTTCACATTACTTCCAACTTTATTTTAGAATAGCATGCAACACTTATTTTACAATTAACCAAGGAATGAATATTGCGGACATAAATTTCATTATTTAAATCTAGACAAAATGTGCTACATAGTCTAAATCATGACATGACGAAGTTTGTGCTATTTTTTTTAAAAAAATTAATTTAATTTTCTTCTAAAGCTTTAACAAGACATCTCTCCATCATTTATTACCGCATGGCCTCTTTCTGATTCTCTCAAAATATTACTTGAAAGTAATTAGTTGATTGTCATTTTTCACAATTACATTTGATTTACATCGTTGAGGTTAGGTGATCCTGATATTGATAATGGACATGGTTTTGATTGTCGTTGATTGGTGCTTCTGGTTGTTATTGATTTTTTAAGCTATTATTTGATATGGTCTAAAGCTTTACGGTTGTTACTTTTGTATAATTTGTTGTAGTGTAGTGAACCAATTAAGTGATTAAAGCATTTGGCTTGCTTATCTACTGCAGAAATCCATATGACTTTCAGTTGTGATCATCTTCACTCTAGCAGTTTGTACTATTTTTTTTAAAAATATTATTTATTAATTTTAAATATACAATTAGTTAAGTAGTTAAATCTTGATTTACAGGTGGGAGATATAGTTGTTCTAAAAAGTATCATTAGGCCAACAGAAACAGTTGCAATCGGAGTACTTAAAAGCACAGATGCATCTAAAGAAGTAGAAGGGGAAGAACTGGGACCTGACTATTGGGAGGTACATGTTCAAGTGCCAATCAAACCTAATGAGAGCTTGATCCGATCATATGGACTTGTCAAAACAATTGGACAAGCTATTGGAGCTCATGTTGCTTGGCCTGCTCCATTTGTGGTATATTTCTTTCGTAAATACTAATTTTATTAACAAATTTATATTAACTTAATATAGTTTTAATTACCTTCATATGTTTATCTTTTGGATGTAGATTTCACAAGTTATGGATGCTAGCCGAGAATATTTATACAAGTGAGGTTGAGAATTTTGGAACGATTTTATTTTTGATAATCTCGCCGGAATATGCATATTACTATGGCTTTTCAGAACTTATGGTTGGAATAATTTTCTTTTAAATTGTCTTTCCTTTAACTTTGTTAGTGTGGTAGAATATTTAATAATTTTGGCAAGGGATTTTTTTTCCAATATAAATAAATTTATATTTCAATAATAAATAATTGATTGTGGTTTTTTTTTTTTTTTTTTTGATGTGATGATCTTATGGTGGTAATATTTGTTTATTATTATGAAAATATTACAGGATGAATGGATGTCAAATTAATATATTATGTGGCAATTAATATTTAATTGTTTATAAAATTGATTCAATTTTTATAGGTATTTACGTATGCATAATTGTAGCTTTTAAAAGTATCAATGAAAAAAATATATAAGTGGCATTTTGTAATAGTGATAGTAGCTTTGTAAAATGTCACTAAAATAAGTTCCAATGGCACTTATAGCTATTTAATGGCACAAGTGAGTTGGATTTAGTGGCATTTATGAAGGTGTTATAAATATCAATTGTGGCATAATAAGTGTCATTAAAAATCCATATTGTGGCATTTTTTAGATTGCAAGTCTTTTTAATGACACTTGATAGTGTCACGAATAGTGCCTATCATGACATTAAAGTGTCACTGAAAGGTTTTAGTGTTGATGGTGTAATGACACTTATAAGTGTCACTAACTCTTTTTTGAATGGCGCTTGATAGTGCCACAAATAATATCTACCATGACATTAAAATGCCATTAAAAGTTTTTAGCCATGATGGTGCAAAGATTGATTTGCAAGTATCTACCGTGGCATTCGTATCTACCGTGGCACCGATAGAAGTGGCACTTGTTCAAAATGCCACAAGACCAAAAATGTCATTAGAAGAATAGTTTTGTGGCACTTTCAAGTGTCACTAAACTAAAAAATGTTGTAGTGACCCAAATCGATGCGAATTATTAGACCAAAAGTTCTAATAATCCGAATCTATTGGGTAATAATTCACCTATTAAAATTTACACTTACGTCTTTTCTTTTCTTTTTTCCACACCATATATAGGTTAGTTATTAGTATGGGAATATGGTAATATAAAAAGTATAAACTTCTCTCCATAAAATTTGAAGGCAAAATTTTACACCTCAAACTGATGCCAACTATTAGACCAAAAGTTCTAATTTTATAAACATGTTTGATTTGTTAAAAACTCAATCAGAATCAATTTATAACATAAATAAGTTAAACTTTTGATATATTTCGAAACTCGTTAATTTGTAAGCTTGACTTGAACTCAACTCAATAAATTTAGGGACTATTATAAAAAAAATCCCAAAGTTTGAGTCTTGTATCAAAATAAACCTTGAATTTTTAATTTTATCAATTTGAACCTCAATCTTTTGATTTATTTTTAATTTAAACCATTCTCCTATTTTCGTTAAGTAAAATTGACGAAAAAATAGTATTTTAGTTATTAAACTCAATGTAGGCATACATAAAATGTTTAAAATATTATTTTTCATGAGTTTAATGACTAAAATATACATTTCTATCGATTTTATTTAATATATCGATTTTATTTAATAAAAATAAGCAAATAATTTAGATTAAACAAATCCGAAGTATAAGGTTTAAATTACCAAAATTAAAAATTCGGAATTTATTTGTTACATGACTCAAACTTATTTATTTATTTATTTTTTTTGTAATTTGCTCATAAATTTATAAGCATTAATAAATAAATAAATAAAACTAGTATACTTAAGCTCATCTCGTTTGAATATCAAATCAAAAAGTTAAGGAAACAAATTTAAATGTATTTTAAAATTTATTAAAATTATAAATTAAATTTAAATAATTTATTACTTACTCAACACAATTCGTTTATAACTCTAATTAGAACTTGCAAGTTGCAACGACAAGTTATTTTTCCCATTGTGATGCTTATCCGCAACTCACCATGCTCTAAAAAGTTTGATACATTGCATTGCATATAAGGCATATTTTGACGACATGATAAAAATAGTAAACATTATAAAAAAATAATTTTTTACACATTTTTTTTTTTTTGTAAATTACTAAAAAATTATTAAAAAAGTCTCTTCCTAAAACAACATTAAGTGAGACTATTTTTAATAATAGAATTTGGTTTCCCTCAAATTTAAATCTGAACTCCAAAGAACTTGAAAAATTTGTAGGATCCATCACAAGTCTCGTTTTAATAATTCAAACAGTTCATTTTATAAGACCTTTCATATGTATTATTTATAAAAAAAATTTAAATCAATTGAATAATTACAATCTTTTTAGTTTATCGTATTTGTCTCTAAAACATAAATAATCTATTTTTAAAAATATATTTATTATTTATTTTTTTAAAACAAACATAATAAAATAAAAATATTATAATTTTAAAACTAACATAATTTTTTTTTATAAATAATATATATTAAACATTTTATATAATGAATCATTTCAATTATTAAAACTAAAATAAAATCTTATATACGTAAATGATGATTTGACTTCTCGCGTAATTTTAATATTCAACAACCAACTCATTAAATTTTGACGCGTACATTGTATTGTCTCCATGTACCCAAAAGTTTAGAAAGGTTTACGAGAGCAAAGTCTATTTTGGTAATTGAGTTAAAATTACCTGTTCAAAAATAAAAAATAAAAAATTTGAGTTAAAATTAATTTTTAAATTTTTTTAAATCATATTCTTTATCTATTTTTTTATACTTTTTTTAAAAAATTTAAAAAATTAAAAAATTAACTTTTAACCTACTTCTTGAAATAGGCTTAAACACATTTTTTTTAAGAGAGAAGAAAAAAATTTCAAAGGTTAACATAATTTTCACAAAATTACTTTGTTAGATAAGCAAAATACATTTTAAAATTAGTTTAGATTTTAAGATAAATAAATAACTCATTACTTATAATGTGTAGGGAAAATTAAAAAAAAAAAGAAAAGACTTTGACCTTTTAAAAAAAAATTTAATTTTAATTTTATCAATTTGAATCTAATCTTTTAATTTATTTTCAATCTAAACTCTTAGTCTATTATTAATTAAGTAAAATCGACGGAAAAAAAAAATATTTTAATCATTAAACTCAATGTAATTGTACATAAAATATTTAAAATATTCTTTTTATTAAGTTTAATGATTAAAATCTTTTTTTTTTCCGTCGATTTTATTTAATGAAAATAGGTAAATAGTTTAAATTAAAAATAAGTAAATAAAATTTAAAATTTAAATTGACAAAATAAAAAAAAATTATTACAAAAGTCATAAGTGAGGGTTTTTTTTTTTTTTCCTTTCTTTATAATATGTATTATAAAAGATTAAGTCATTCTTGCTCTATTCACGTTTGAAATTGATTAGAAAATTAAAAATATAAACTTAAACACTTTTTTAATTTTGTTAAATCTTCAAATCAAACCAGACATAATTTAATTATTATGATCAGTGGTTAAAATAATCTTTCCCAATCCCAAATTAACTGGAAAAGAAAAAAGCATAACGATGTGGACAAACTGTGATTGTGGGCAGTGACGAAACTAGGATTTCATCACCAAAGGAGTTGAAGGCAAATAAATTTTTTCATCATATATACAACCATATATGTATGTATAATACGATATATAAACTATATACACATAAAAAATATTCAAATACCATAGGAGTAATCTCTTTTCGGATAAAGAAATTTTTTTGGTAAAGATAAAAAATAAAAAAAAAAGAATGTAAGATGGTAGAAAAGTGAAATATATATATTTTATAATGAATGATTATTTTATTATCTATAAAATAAGGCATGTTTTAGAAGTGTTAAGGTAAACAAAATTTTTCACAGAAATAGAGAAGTCATGGCCCTTCATAATTTTCTCTTAATTCCATCATAGAGGGTAGGGAGCTTAGAAAAGGAACTTGAGTTGTAGGCTCACACTCTGGTTGCATGTTCATGTGTTTTTTAATATATAACAAATTTTAATTGTTGAAAATCTTATTTACATGTAGTCATTAACTTTTTTTTTATATATAAATTATTTTAAATCAAATGTTTTGACAATTTAGTACTTTCATAACACGGCTAATTCCAAAAGGAGCAGTGTACATACTTCGGTTTAAATTGTGGAACTGAACCAAATGGAACATGTGAAAAGTTGTTTGATTATAACCACGATTTCAAAACTTAAAATTGTTAATATTCAATTAGTAGTTGAATTGTGCAATGCACGTGTTATTTTTTATTAAATTTTTTTTTTAATGATACAATATATGTTATAAAAGAATTATTTTAATTTTAATTTAAAATTAAAATTAAAGTATGATTTTAATTATTTATTTTGATAATTTTAGTCCTATCGTTCCATAAAATTGTTACTTAAATACACATATATATAAATTTCAGTTAAATTATTTGTGTATTTTGATAATTTTAGTTCTATCGTATTATAAAAGTGTAATTATCATACAATAATTTTATATGATGTATATTAAAGTATAAATAGTAAAATAAATATTCATTTTGATAGAAATAATAGTTAAATTAGAAGAAGAATTAGTAACATAAATTAAAAAGTAATTCTAACTATTTAATTTTCTTTTATGTTCATATGGAAAATAATGTATGTAAAAATTGAAATTATATAAAATTTATTAAAAAAATTTAAATATAAATATGTTGTAGTTGAATTATCATATAATGATTTTATATGATATATATATATTAAATTAGAAGATTGACCCCATCTATTATACAAACTACAAAGATCTAAAACTTTTAAAATCATCTCATATCATTTATTAATACACTGATTAATATATCAATTAATGCATATAGTTTTATTCTTTCAAATTATACATGGGCTAAATATGACTATACTTTTATGTTTTCTACTTTCTATATAAGGATTTTTAAATTCTAAAACTATGGATACAGTGGGCCAACTCAAAAAGTTTTAAATTTCAAATTATATATGGATTAAATACGGGTTAAACATGGCTATACGTTTATGTTTAAACACTCTTAATTAAATTAAAATATCAATTATATAAAATCAATTTAACAATGATTAACCAAAAAATAATTTGATAACATTTAAACCAAAAAGAAAAAATAATGAAAACATCCAAATGATAGTTACATCTCAATGTGTAAAGTGATTAATCAACAAATTCAAATTCTAGAGGTTTTTCTAGAGTATCATTATTGTTTAGGAAAGGACAAATCTATAATTTCATATATAGAATCATTATAAAATTTAAATGACAAATATCTAATATAGAAAAGTGTAAAATTGGTATTGGGTATAAAGAATCCATATAAAATAGGTAAAATTAATATAATTTAAATTAGATTTTAGTTTGTGTGGAACTCTATATGTAATTAAGAAAATACATGCTAACGTGACTCTCTTAGGAAAAAAAAAAAAAAAAAAAAACCCCTTATAATGTGCCACCTAAGTATGGAAAAAAATACTACTTTTAATAATATATACTAGCACTAGACCCGTGCAACACATGCGCTATTTTTTTTTCAAAAAATATTTGATGGTACAATGTGTGTTATAAAAGAATAAATTTAATTTTAATTTTAAATCAAAATTAAAGTATGATTTTAATTATTTATGTTGATAATATTGGCGCTGTCGTTTTATAAAATTGTTATTTGAATACTTATATATATATATTAATTTTAGTTAAATTATTTGCGTATTTTGATCATTTTAATTCTATCGCATTATAAAAGTATAATAATTATCTTATAATAATTTTATATGATATATATTAAATTATAAAATAATAAAATAAATACTTATTTTGATATTAAAAATAATATTTAAATTAGAAGAAGAATTAGTAATATAAAATTAAAAGTAATTATAACTATTTAATTTTCATTTATATTCATTTGGAAAATAAAAATATATAGAAATAGAATTTACATAAATTTTATTTAAAAAATTATATATAAATATGTTGTAGTTGAATTATCATATAATGATTTTATATGATATATATATATATATATAATTATAAGATTGTAAAATAAACACTCTTAATTAAATTAAAATATCAACTATATAAAATAAATTCAACAACGACTAACTAAGAAAGAATCACATAACAATATCTAATCCCAAAAAAGAAATGAAGGAAAAACATACTGGTAATCATATTACCTGATGTGGAAACAGTTTGGATTAAATGCTTGAATTATGAGTCTCGTTTGGAAAAACCCCCCACCAATTGAGAAGATACTAGGAGTTTCTCAATATTTATTCACATTCCAAATTTTTAGACTTTCAAGATGGTAGCCCCAAGATAGATGAATAGAGAGAGAATTTATTATTTTTGGTGTGTCTACACAATGTTAAGCATGAGTCCTTATATAGGCATATATGGCAAATCATGTGTAGCTCATGGTTAGGTCACACCATGTATACCATATGTCCAAGATTATGTGTCCCTCATGGTTTGCAAGACCATGTGTTCCCCATGATTAGGTCATATGTGGATGGACCATATGTACCATGTAGCCTTCAAGATTGGGCCACACCATGTGTATTTACCAAATGGTTGCTAACAAGAAAAAATAATGAAAACAACCAAGCAATAGATACATCTCAATGCGTGAAGTGATTAATCATCTGTAATATGATGTCAAAACATAAAAAAATTTGTTGTTCAACAATTGAAAAAATAACTCAAGTAATAAATCCAAACTTTTGAGATTCCTCGAGAATATATCATTGTTGTGCAAGTTTTTCCTCTTGTAAGTTATGATTATATAAAATAATGTAGGAAGTAAAGTTAATTTCATATATAAAATCACAATAAAATTTAAACGATATATCCATAATATAGAATAATATAGAATTGGTATTTGATATAGAATAATGCACAAAAAAATAAGAAGAAGAAAAAAAGCAATTTAGCATTAAAAAAAAACATGATAGCAAAATTTGTATTGGGTTTGTGGATTATCTCCATTTATCATGAAAAATATATGGAAAATAAATATTTGTTGAATAGAGTTCATATAAAATAGGTAAAATTAGTATAATTTAAATTAGGTTTGTATTTGTATAGAAGTAATTACGAAAATACATGCTGACGTGACTCTCTTAAAAAAAGTAAGCCTTTATAATGTACTATCTAAACATAAGAAAAATACTACTTTTAATAATATATATATGATATGATGTAGAAAAACATCTTCTCTTCTCTTCTCTTTTATTTCTTTTTTATTTATAAACAAAGGAATTAAAATAAAATAAAAAAAGGCTAACTTATCAAAATCACTTTTTATATGTAATATATTGCGAAATTTAATTTTAAAAAATAAAAAATAAATATATTGTGATCTTAAATTTTTTTTTTTAAATGACAAATTACACTAATTGTTCCTATAGTTTGAGGTTTATGTCACTTTAGTGCCCAACTTTTCAATTATGTATAATACTTAATTCTAAATTTTGAATCTCGTTCAAAATAAAAATAATTGAAGATACCATTACTCAATTTCAAGAATAAAGTTATCAATTTGATAAAATATAAACTAATTTGACAAAGATAAATGTTAAAAAATATTTTTAAATTTTCAAAAATTATTTTTACCTACTAAAGATAAAATTATGTAAAATTGATAAATCTTTTAGACATTTATTTATTTATTTATTTTACCAAATTAATTTTTATTATGTGTTTGGATGATGATCATGTAATGGGTGGTTGTTTTTATTTTCATTAAATTAGTTTTTATTTTTTCAAAAGTTAAATATAGCGACAACGTTGATATCATTATTAAATCAAAAAATTCTAAACTAAAAATATTTCATATATTAAATATATCGATTGCACATTAAAAGTCTAACAACCACCCATTATATTATAATCATCTAAACACATAATAAAAATTAATTTGGTAAAATAAATAAATATCTAAAAGATTTATCAATTTTACATAATTTTATCTTTGGTGGGTAGAATTTTTTTAAAAAAATTCAAAAATATTTTTTTGACATTTATTTTTGTCAAATTAGTTTATATTTTATTAAATTGACGATTTTATCCTTAAAATTGAGTAATGATATTTTTAATTGTCTTTATTTAAAACAAAATTTAAAATCAAATATATTACAATTAAAAAATCAATAATTAAAATGATACGATCTCCAAATTATAGAACGGTTAATATAATTCGCCATTAAAAAAATAAGAAACAAAATGTTCTCCACTTGAACGTTTTGTGAATTGGACAACAAGCAATCATTTTGTTGCTGTTTAGAATCATAATTGAACCGTGTGCTATAAAGTCAAATCAAACCACACTATTTGAATCAATCTAAGTTTATTAATTTGGATAAATTACAATAAATTTTTTAAAATTATGATCTATTTATATTTTGTCTTTCTAAATTTTAAAATTAAACAGTTAATCACCTTAAAGTCTTATCTTGTTACACTTAGCCCTTTCCGTTAGTATTCTAGGGATTTACACAAAATCAGGTTATGTGAAGCATATAATACATTTATTGAATTTGTAGAACAATAATGTCATTATTTAATGATCTATTTTGTATTTTGCCACTAAAATAAGAGAGATAAAGTGCAAATAAGATCATTAAATAAGAGTTATTATCCTAAAGAGCAATGAGTGTGTATTATTGTCTTAAAAAGTTAATAAATGTGTTATGTACTTCACGCATAACCTAATTCCATTCAAATTTGTAACAAAATCCTAATTAGAGAGGTTAAGAGTAACAATATAATATTTTGAGGAGATTAATTGTTAAGTTTTGAAGTTCAAAGAGGCAAAGTGCAAATAAGTCATAATTTAAGAGGGTTTAATGTAATTTAACCTACTAATTAGTTTTTTTTTTTTTTTTTACACCCTTGCATTTGAATAATTATTAGGCTCTCGTAGGTATGAAGTTCGATTTGGATTGATCTGATTCAGTTTATTGATTTTACCAATGCATTGAGAAAAATTATTAAGTACAATTAAAGTAGGGGAAATTACTATTCAAAGTGTTTTTTTTTTTTTTTAAAGTTATTACACATTAATGAAAAAATTTATGTAACGCCCCCAAATAATTTACATAAGAAGGGTTCATATTTATCTATCATCAAGATCTTAATCCAAATGTAGTAACTCCCATAACATACTGTTATATATATATATATATAATTCATCCATTACATCCTCATTTAAATCTTTGAGATGTGCACTCAATCCATTTCAAAGATTTATCAAAAGTGTTCTACATGCAACTATATATTCAACATTACAGGAATATGAATCTATAGCATGTGGTACTACAAGTCAATTACAAATAAATGCTCACAAGGTTACAAGTTCCAAGGCTTATGCCTAGTTACACAAAAATGGTTATCGAAACTCATACATTTTAAGCCCTTGACTTGTCCAAAACAACAACAAAACAAGAGCCATATGCCCTCAAAACACTTCGCGCCTTCAATTTGGCAGAATCACTACATCTTTCCCCGCACAAAATCCACTAGGGTGAACATTAAGCCCAGTAGGAATATAGCGATTCTGGTTTAGACCTGACCCATTTGATGTTTTGGATTCGAGATTTATTTCCTTATACAGTTGTTCTTGTCTTGTTTCTCCTTATTTCTCTTTGAGTTTGGCTATTGGGATGTGTTGGTTACGTTTAGAACAGGTTGGTAGCTTGTTTTTCAAACTGTTGTTATTGGGATGTATTGGTTACATTTAGAACAGATTAGTAGCTTGTTTTTCAAACTGTTGTTGCCCAAAATTTTGCTCCTTCACTTGAGCGGCACCTCTTGCGCTCGAGCGGTCTTTGTGAACTCTCAGTATTTTTGCAAGTTTGCAAAACTACTAGGAGGTGGTATTCTTCACTCGAGCGAAACTTCTTGTACTCGAGCGAAGCTTCTTGCGTTCGAGCGATGTTGGTTCGAGCAGTCCTTTTTGAGCTTGAGCGGTGGTCTTCTATCTGTAAAACTTTTGGGAGTTGGTATTCTTTGTTTGAGCGAAGCTTCTTATGCTCGAGCGGTGCAACTTATTGTATTTAGTCGCCCAAGCGACACTTCTTGCGCTTAGTTCATAAAGTCACTTTTTCATCTCTCTCTCTCTCTCTCTAAATATTTCAAAACCCTATTTTATTTCACACTCTCTCTCTAAAACTCATTTATTTCACCCAAATCCGCCTAGATTCGTCGATCTTTTCACCCATGTCCCTTTGTTGAAAAGGTAGAGCTCGACAAGGGCTTCGTTTTAATTAGAGCAAAGTTAATTTTTGGCGTCTTTGAGTTTCCCACACTCTCTCTTTCTCGGCTTCTAAACTTGAGGTAGGGATTCTTCACACTTTCTATGAGTTTTAACTTAGTTATTTACTATTTTTAAACAATATGGTGATTTTGGGAATTTTTGAAACAAACCTAGGGTTTTGGGTTAAAGATCAAAAAAGGAGTTTTCAAATGGATTATTAAAAATGATTGTGATGTTGAAAATAAAGTTGAGTTGTGATGAAATGGTTAATTTTGATACGTGTGATTGATTTTGAAAGAAAAATGGATTTTTCCTTACATGCCTCAAATGTTGATTTTATATAAATAATGGAATTGAGGTTGGAAAAGTGGAATAAGGTTGATGTTAATGAAGATGATGGAGTTGGATATGTATTATGACTCACATCTTGAAAATTTGAAAAGTTTATCTTTATTGAAAATTATTTATCTGTTTAGAAATATTTGTTTTGGGCTATCAGTGAAGGATAGTTATAATTGTTGTAGAAATTGCATAAGAATTAGGAGAATTGAAACTATTTTCTCGTCCATTTGCATTGGGCATTAATTCATATCTATACATTGGAAATGTTAATCATTTTGAGAAAATGGGTGAATCTAGAAAGTATGTATTGACTCGTTGAAATAAGTTAGCCTGAGCGTCTATAATGAAAGTTCTAAAAACTGCGTGTATACATGGGTGCTGATCTTGCGGACAAAATATTCGTAAAATGGCAATAGTAGTGCTTGTACAACCTACGTTAAAATGGGTGTTGGCTTACAGTTTCCCGCGGACGAAATTTCCGTGAAAGGTTATATTGGTTCTGAGATTCCCAGAGTGTGATTCACTGCCTTGTTGTTTTATTGTAAAATAAATGAGTTATGAACTATGATATAAATTTGGCATTTTATAGTTTTGGAAAGAGGTATAAAATGTTTTGGTACGAGCATTGCATTTGCATTCACCTTATATCTTTGTTAAGATTCATATACTATGTTAGATTATTTCTACTGGGCTTTGGGTCACCCTATGTGGAAAAACATTTTCAAGTGCTGATGATATGCCTTCGCCAAGGCAACAATTTGGGAGGACTTATAGCAAGAGCTTTATTTTTGTTAATTGTTGTATATGTTTTGTACAAGCTAAGGGCATTTAACTGTATTGGATTTAAATCCACTTTTGTTGAAACCAAGTATTATCTTAGAAAGTTGTAAGCCTTTAGGACATTTATTATCTGTTTTACTTTCATATCTTATCTCTTGTTGCAACATATGCTATAGATTCAGGGTTAGACTTGTGAATATATACCTGCATATGTTATCCTTTTGTACAAGTAATTGGGATTAATAAAAGATAATTATTTCATCATGTGTTGTTATGTAATTAATATTGTGGATGGTTTATAGTAATTATTTCGGGGCGTTACAAGGAAATTTTTAACAAACTATATACATTTTTACATGATTTCATGAGATGAATGCAAATGCCATGTCATGATCAAAATACATACTTTTGCCTTTTGGAAAATCTTGTGCATAATGCCAATTTGATAACAAAATAATCCAACAAATTCAATGTAATTTTCAAAGGGGTTATAAATACGACTCAAGTAATCTCTAAATTGGTATCTGCAAGTAGGCATAACAAGCACTACCAATCTTCACTTTACTGGTCTCTCACCGGAAGGCACGTGGTACCTCCTCCATGCATGTTTTTGGTCTTTCACCATGGACACTCAGGCCAACTTAACCAATACCAAACTACACCTCTTATCCGGACTTACCAATGTATTTATCCCAACACAATTCAATATGTTCTGGTTTCACAAAACAATCTCTTTCTCAGTGCAATAGTTTTCAAATTTCAATTCAAAATTCATAACAACAAAATGAAATGGAATGTCAATGCAACATGTATCAATGCATTATAATATGTTTCTATTTTCAATTTCCACCACACAATCTACCATTGTGATAAAAATCTCATATTTCTTCTCAAGATAATTTCACAAATAAATCTACCAAGAGATAAATAATAATACCACATTACATGCTTTCTCCACATGTTAATATCTATTTTCCTACTTGGTCATTCCAAGATCAACCAAAAATAAGCTATACAACTAGCGTCAATATTAACCATTTCTCATTCTTCCATGGAATTTCCTTTTCCTACACAATTATAGGAATTTCTCAATCATATATTCATCATAATACTTAACAAGCATAGATTTCATCACATCTTACCATTTTCCCAAAAAAAAAAAAAAAAAAATATTTCCCAATCTCTAGGGTTTTCACAAAATTAGATTTTTCCCTCATTTTTTAAAGGACTTTTCCAAGACAACAGTCCTTCTTAAGAATATAGTTCATACGCTCAAGAGTTTTTAGAAAACATTGAGAAAAACCATTTTGTAAATCATCAAGAACTCATGAGCCAAAATCAAGGTTCATTACTACAAGAAGAAGTTCCAAAATCAACACAAACTTGCAAAAATATATATATAACTCTAAAAGAATCCCTACCTCAAGCTTTGGAGAAGAAGAGAGAAGTAAACCCCCAAATTCAACGATGTTGAAATCCAATCTCCACTGCACAAAACGTAGCCCTTGAGGAGTTCTCCAACTTTAATGAAGGAACTAGGGTCAAAGCTCTAATGGATTTGGAGCAATCAAAGGATTAATGTGATTTCATAAGAGTAATGTAGAGAAAATGAGGAGAAATGTGTTTTAGAGAGAGAGATAAGAGAAAAATGAGGTTGGTGCTCAGCATAAGAAAAGAAAAAGAGAAAATTTTCAGACACAGTGCATTCCCGCACGTGTGGCACCATTTCTGCACGTGTGCCACGTACCTTCCGTACATGCGCCACTCTTTCCTGCACGTGCGACTCACTTTCCGCACTTGCCCTCTGCTCATGCATGCAAAGCAGTGTTGAACCATCGACGGCCTTGCCTCACCGCACGCGTAGCCTCACTTCTGCATGTGCAATCCTACCTTCTACCCAGAATTTGCACTAGCTCAACCCGAGACACCCCTAATCCAATTTCAAGCTTTTTGAAACAAGCAGAACTCAACTTTGGAATGAAATAAAAATGAGGATCCGAGGGAAGTTTTAAGAACGGTGAACTCAAACGGTCGACAAGACCTTAGATTAAATCCCGACACCCCCAACACGAGCAAGATAATCACAATTAAAAGAAAACGAGGTGGGTTATATACCTGGGCATCACAATCTCCCCACCTTAGGAAATTTCCTTCCCGAAATTTAAAGACCACTAAAAAAGAAACTCTAAAGCCTCAATAACCCAAACAACGGTAAAGCAACCTGATGGTATAATAGATGATAATATTCATCCTATAATTTACTCAATAATCATAATCATACCCAATAACATGGAATTTAAACAACGATCTCCATATTTTCAAAATCACAATTATTTCATTGCTAACATCGTAGTTTTTCCTTGGGTCGTAGCCACCATACCAAACAATACCAAACAAAACCAAACCAAACCAAACCAAAATGATAATCACAAGCATGAGGTTTAATAACAGTTGTGGAAACCTTACAACAGTTTCCATGCTTGAAAACAACAATAA
This sequence comes from Camellia lanceoleosa, assembly GCA_025200525.1. Classification (NCBI taxonomy): domain Eukaryota; kingdom Viridiplantae; phylum Streptophyta; class Magnoliopsida; order Ericales; family Theaceae; genus Camellia; species Camellia lanceoleosa. The sequence continues at coordinate 71,191,691 of CM045761.1, read as the reverse complement.
TTGTAATAACAAGTAGTTAGCAATTCAAATACTTTCATCTTCAAACACTATGAGAATTTTACAATTTAGAACAATTTAAGTGTTCTCAAATAAATCCAGATACTTAGAGCGGACTTCCGCCTCCCGTTCCCACGTTGCTTCCTTAACCTCATGGTGTCTCCACAACACCTTCACTAATGGTATAGTTTTACCCCGTAACACTTGTTCTGGGGTATCTAATATTTGGACTAATCGTTCCTCGTATGAGGCATCCTTATCTACCTCTAAGTTAATCCAATCAAGTACATGAGAATGATCGGGTTCATACTTTCTAAGCATAGATATATGGGATACATCATGAACTTCCGAAAGTTGTGACGGTAAAGCCAAATGGTATGCCACTTTCCCAATTCGCTCTAAAATCTCAAAAGGTCCAATAAACCTTAGAGACAATTTTCCACTCTTCCCAAATCTCATCAAACCCTGTCTCAGCGAAATCTTAAAAAATACATAATCGCCAACCTCGAAGGATAGCAGTCGTCTTCTCTTATCAGCATAACTCTTCGGTTGGCTTTGAGCTGTAACTAACCTCTTTCGAATGAGAGCAACTTTCTCGGTTGTCTCTCAAACTAACTCTGGATCCAATAATGGTGCGTCACCCACTTCAGCCCAACAAATCGGTGATCTATAAGGTCGGCCATACAAGGCCTCAAACGGTGTCATCCCAATACTTGCTTGATAACTATTATTATAGATGAATTCAATCAACAATAGGCGTCTCTCCTATGACCCCTTGAAATCAAGGACACAAGCCCTAAGCATGTCCTCCAAAATCTGGATAGTGCACTTCGATTGTCAGTCGGTTTGAGGATGGTAAGCTGTGCTAAAGGTCAACTTAGTTCCCAACGCCTTTTGAAGGCTTTGCCACAACCGGGCAGTGAAACGGGGATCTCTATCCGAAATAATGGTCACCGGGACCCCATGAAGTCGGACTATGTCTCGAATGTACAACTTTGCCAAATAATCAATTAAATCGCCAGTACGCATCAAAATGAAGTGTATGGACTTAGTCAACCTATCCACAACCACCCAAATGGCATCATTACTCAGTTGAGTTCTTGAAAGCCCAGCCACAAAATACATGGTAACATGCTCCTATTTCCATTCGGCTATAGGTATAGATTGTAGCAAACCCACTGGCTTTTGGTACTCAGCCTTCACTTGCTGACAAGTAAGGTATTTGGAAACAAATAAGGCGACGTCTCGTTTCATACCCCTCCACCAAAACTGGCGACTCAAATCATGATACATTTTTATGCCTCCTAAATATACCACAAGGCATGAGTGGTGAAATTCTCATAGTACCTCATCTCTACAAGATTCCAACACAAATAAACGATTTAAGTACCTCACACTCAAGTTTGAGTAGATATTCAAACCCTTCTCTTCCTTCCCGCTAGAGATTCTTTCACGGATTGCTTCTACTTCAAGGTCACCCCAAGCTGGGTTGTGTAATTAAAGTAAACAAGGTAGCACCCTCACTAGACTCACCAAGATGCAAATCAAACTCACTGACATCGCCCAACATACCCCATTCTCGAATGGCCATACATGCCATACTACTCACAGTTTTTCTACTCAAGGCATTGGCCACCACATTGGCCTTTTCCGAATGATAGTGCAATTCAAAGTCATAATCACTACAACATTTTCTTAGTTTAGTGACATTTGAAAGTGCCACAAAACTATTCTTCTAATGACATTTTTTGGTCTTGTGGCATTTTGAACAAGTGCCAATTCTATCGGTGCCACGGTAGATACGAGTGTCACGGTGGATCCTTGCAAGTGTCACTGCACCATCATGGCTAAAAACTTTCAATGACATTTTAATGTCATGGCAGATATTATTTGTGGCACGATCAAGGGCCATTAAAAAAAGAGTTAGTGACACTTATAAGTGTCATTACACCATCAAGACTAAAACCTTTCAGTGACATTTTAATGTCATGGTAGGCACTATTCGTGACGCTATCAAGTGCCTACCATGACGATAATTTGTTGTAGAACAATTTGATCCGCTCTTGCGGAGACTCGAACCGCCAACCTCCTGCACCATAAACCTTATACACCACATTCTTCCCACTACACCTCTATAGCACCACATGATTATATATGCAACATATATTATTTATATAATAGATACATCTATATTAATATGTATAAACATAATTATTTTATTGAACATAATTTATGTAAAATAAACTATTTACTACCAAAATAAATAAAAAAAGACCACTTTTGGTGACTAAAAATTTTTAGTCGCCAATTCTATACTTTTGGCTACTAATTATTTTTTAGTTGCTAAAAAACTTAACTTTTGTCAACCAAAATCGGATTTGGTCGCCGAAGATGCACTTTCAACTACCAGAAGTTTGGTCACCAAAAAATTTTATTCCCGCCTTAGGATTTTAGTTCTTCCGCGCTAAAAATGACCACTTTTGGCGACTAAACTTATTTTTTAGTCGCCAATTGTAGACTTTTGGCTACTAAAATTTTTTTTGGCACCAAAAAGCTTTACTTTTGACTACTAAAATTTTTTTAGTCGGTAAAACCCATATAATCAGCGACCAAACTTATTTTTAGTCACCAAAAAGTTTTACTTTGGGCTACTAAAAATTTTTTAGTCACTAAAACTCATATAATCAGTAACCAAACTTAGTTTTAGTCACCAATTGTAGACTTTTGGCTACTAAAATTGTTTAGTCACCAAAAAGCTTTACTTTTGGCAACTAATGCTGTTTTGGTCGCTGAAAACTATACTTTCAGCGACCAAATTTTTTTGGTCTGGAAATTTAGTCGCCGAATATGCTTTTTCCTAAAGTATATATTGAGTTTAATTCATTTATTTTTAATCATTTACTGCATTTTAAAATTTTAGAAAATATATTGGCATTTTTTGTTTTTTCAAAAATGTCATTATAAGCTTGGAAAGTTTTTGGCTTAGTGGCATTTCTCAAAATGTTATAAAATATTTGTTTATGACACTTTTCACCTAAGTGCCATAAAAAGTAATTTGCACCTACCTAGTGTCCTGACATTTTTTAAAAAAAGCCATTGCAACTAAAGTTTAGTGGCATCTGTTGGTAAATGTCACGAACATAATTTTTTGTGTCATTATTTTATAAAATGCCATAAAATTGATGTGACATTTCTTTATTGAAATACCACTAGAGCCTTATATGTTTTGTGGTTCTGTGACATTTTTCTAAAACATTTAATGCCAATTTTTATTTTTGTGACATTTTCTAAAAACATGCTATTAGTGTAGTGTCACTGAAGTGTAAATTTGTTGTAGTGACATTTTTGTTGTAGTGAAATGACACTTTTTTTTAATTGAAATGCCACTAGAGCCTTGTATGTTTGTGGCTTTATGACATTTTTCTAAAAAATGCCACCAAATATTCTTTTTGTGACATTTTTTAAGAACATGCCACTAGTATGGTGTCACTAAAATATGTTTTTGTTGTATGTTGTGACACTTGTTCATTAAAATGTCACTAGAGCCTTTTATGTTTGTCGTTTTGTGGCATTTTTTAAAAACGTGCCACTAAATATCATTTTTGTGGCATTTTCTAAAAATATGCCACTAGTGTAGTGCCACTAAAGTATGTTTTTGTTGTAGTTTTGTGACACTTGTTCATTGAAATGTCACTAGAGCCTTTTATGTTTGTCGTTTTGTGGCATTTTTAAAAAATGTGCCACTAAATATCATTTTTTGTGGCATTTTCTAAAAATATGACACTAGTGTAGTGCCACTAAAGTATGTTTTTGTTGTAGTGAATCCTCCATAAATTTCATCCACCTTCGTTGGCGTAAATTCAAATCTTTTTGGGAAAACAAATATTTTAGACTCTTATGATCAGAGAAAACATCAAACTTCTCACCGTACAAATAATGCCTCCAAATCTTCAAAACAAAAATTACTGTCGTTAGTTCTAAGTCATGGGTGGGGTAGTTTTTTTTCATGAATTTTTAATTGTTGTGAACCATGAGCAACAACCTTCCCTTCTTGCATCAACACACAACCAAATACATCTCGGGACACATCATAATAAACGGTATACCCCAAGCATCATTTTCGGAATTATCAAAACTGGTGCGGTAGTCAACCTAATTTTTAGTTCTTGGAATGACTTCTCACAAGTCTCATTCCACACGAATTTAATACCCTTCCTCGTCAATCTAGTCAAAGGTGCAGCTAGTCTAGAGAAGTCTCTTATGAAACGATAATAATACCTTGCTAAGCCTAGGAAACTCCAGATTTCAAATGCATTCTTAGGTTATTCCCAATCTTGCGCAGCCTTTATTTTAGAAGAATCCATCCTAACCATCCATATCCACCTTATAATTTAGGTTAGCGTGCTTTGGATTGGTTTGGGATGAAATCAGAATCAATCTATTGTTTACGGTTCCATAAAAATTGAATCAAATCAAACCAATTAAATCATAGAATCAATTTGAATCAAATCATTTAAACATGGTTCGGTTCGGTTTGAAATCACAGTTTTATATAATTTGTTCACAAGAAAAAATCATATAACATTTTCAAAAAAATTCAACCTATCATAAATTTTAAAAATAATAATAATAGATGCATCAAACAAATTACTCTCATTATATTCACCAGTTAAGTAGAGGAGATTTGGTCAAAACCCCTTCATAATAAAACATTAATGCATTAAGAATAAGCACAAAAAGTTTTCTTAGAAAACTCCAGGACATACCACTATTACTAATATATCCTTAGGTCCCGTTTGTTTTTCGCCATCACAGTCCGGAGTGGAGTGTGATGGATGAACAATGAGCTTAGCTCACATTTGTTTTGTTGTGGCCCTCCGGATTGATAATCCGTTAGGATTAGGATAGGCCTTGGGCGAGCGAATTGTTAGTCTTGGCGAAGATGTGGTATTAGAAAAATAGTCTGTCGGCTTACGGAGTGACCGATCGTCCGTCGGGACGTCTAGCCAGTCAACGCAAATTTTTTTTTTTTTTTACATGTCGGGCATTTTTTTTTTGAACATTAATGTTTAATGATTTTTTATTTTTTGTTAAGTAAAAATCATAATTTTATTTGTTTTATTATTTTATAGTTATTGTATATAAAAATAATTTAACAATCTCTACATTAACAACTATCATCAAAACAAACACAATTTTACTAATCTCCTCACTATCAATCCCCTAACTATTAATCCCCTCCCCCCCCCTCCCCCGCGGGTTTGTTTTCAGAGGTAGAATGAAGGGGATTGATAGTGAAGGGATTAAGTAAAATTATGTTTGTTTTGATGATAGTTGTTAGCGTATGGATTGTTAAATTATTTTTATATAAAATAATAAAACAAATAAAAAAAATACAAAAACATTAAACATTAATGTTCAAAAAAATGTCCAACGTGTAAAACAAAATTCCAGAAAAAAATAAAACAATGATTTTTATTTAACAAAAAATACAAAAAAAATTAAATATTAATGATCAAAAAAAAAAAAAAAGCCCAAAATGTTAAAATAAAAAAATAAAAAAATAGTTGACTATTTTTCTAATACCAAGTGCTAGAGGCCTATCCGAATCCCCTCCCCAAAAAGATTCATAATCCGAAGGGGATTAGGAATCCCCTCTCCATCTCCCAAAACAAACACAAAGATAGTGGGTCTCACCTCATTATCAATCTCAATTCCCTCTCTATAACCCCAAACAAATGGGGCCTCACTATCAATCCTCTCCATTCTACCTCTGAAAATAAACGGAGCCTTGGTGATTAATTTAATACTTTAAACTTTAAAATAATATAATTTTTCATCCAGAAGTCGGTTTTTAATAAAATTAATATTTTTAGAATCCTCTCATCAAAATCTATCAAACAAGATCCATGTTGACTATGAAATTTGTAATAAAAAAAAATAGAAAATATCGTTGTAGACACTCCATTTTGACTGGCCCTAAGACTTGAGCGCTTTCTTTTGATTACCTGATGATGACAATTAGAATGTGTTTCTCACAAAATTCTTAGTCAGAAAGATGAAATTTAAGTTTTAATCCCAACCTTCACCCATTTTTTTGGCCAAACTATTTTAGACCTCAAAACCCTCTTTTCAAAATATGTTTTTTTTTAAATGTTTCTACAATGTCCCGAGGCTCCCATTTCGATTAAAATGTTGCACTTTTCAGTAAATCGAGTAAGGACAAAGTGAAAATAAATGGCAGGGAGGTGAACTTTTTTGAAAAATATTTAAAAACATCTTCTTTATAGGTTTGGAGTTGAAGGAAATAGGAGGGGATGAAAGAAAACTGGTTTAGGAAAAGAATGAGTATCAAATCATTAAGAAGGAAATGAGCAGCCTTCACTAAATTAGGTATTTCTCTTTGCACACTTGGAATTTAAATGTGAGGCTACCACCATTGGAAAGTAGACTTCTGGGGCTTCAATTTAGACTGAAGAACCACCTTAGACCAAGTCCAAATAAGGGAGATATGCCTATTTGAAGTTAGGCTTCAAAGCAGATTTTGTTGACCCAACCCGAGACAGCCTTTACTAAATTAGGCATATCTCCTTGTACACTTGGAATTTAAATTTGAGGCCACCACCATTGGAAAGTAGACTTCTGGGGCTTCAATTTGGACCCAAGAACCGCCTAAAACCAAGTCCATATGGGGGAGATATGCCCATTTGAAGTTGGGCTTAAAAGCAGATTTTGTTGACTCAGCCCAAAACAACAATAGCCCATTTTTTCTTAGTTTTGGTTCGGTTGGGACAACCCATTTACCTATTTTCTGAGCTATTCAAGTGCATCCACTCATCCTCCATTATACCTAATCATCCCCCATTGTCAAAAAGAGGTTTTGTTTGCATTCATAAATGAGTATCCCATGCAACCACCTTGAAAATTTGCCCTCTTATCACATTCTTGTCTCCCACCTTATCTCCCACCTTCTTTTTGACCTTTACTCTCCCTCATTGCCTATATAGAATGATCATATTGTAAGAGAGAAAAGGACCACGAAATTGAAGAGAAAAGAGTGAAAAAAGAGAGAAAATTTGAGTTTTTGAGTCAAAAATATTTCTATCTTCTATATACACCCCATATCTTCCATAGCTACTGAAATTCCTCATTTCCATACACCAAAACCACTCTAAAAATTCTGATATAGCCAAAGATCAATTGCCTTGATCATAAGGAAGAGTGTTTAGTGATTGAAAGTGAGAAAAACTAGAGAGTTAGCCACTTTTCATACCATAAACTCCATAAACTCTATAATTTCGAATTGAGGATTTGAGAACACACTTCCTACACTTGAGGGTGATCAAGAGGAAGTTTGGGAATCAAGAAGTTCAATCTTTCTTTGGAAGGTGAATTTTTAGTATTTCATTTTCTTATATTTTATATCTCATATTTATTTTCTTGCTTCTTATTTCATAGTATTTTGTTATAATCCAAGTGGTTTGTTTATCTCATATTTATTTTCTTACTTTATATTTCATAGTGTGTTGTTATAATCCTAGTGGTTTGTTTAGCTTATAATTATTTATTTATTTATTTATTTTTATTCGCATGTTTTAATTTCATATTAGTTTTGTTATAATCTTGCATGTTCTACCTCATATTTATTTTTTTTCTTGTATTAGTCTCATATTAATTTTGTTGTAATCTTGCCTGTTCTACCTCATATTTATTTTTATTTTTTATATTAGTCTCATATTAGTTTTGTTGTAATCTTGCATGTTCTATCTTATATTTGTTTGATTGTTTTACGTTTATGTTGTAAGTTTGTACTTTTTATTTTATTTTATTTTATATTTGTTTTCTTATTTTTTAATCTAACTGGTAGTGGTTAGTTGAGCCACCTACATATTTTTTGTTTGTGCCTTTTCTTGGCTTCGCAACAAGACAGGTTTTGCTTGGCTTAATTGGCCGGCCGACCTATTTGGCCGGTCAGTTAGCTTCTTCCGAACAAGATGGCGTAATCTCCAAATGTTGACCAATTTTTGCCGGCGGTTCCAAAGAACATGAAGCTTTTATTTTATTTATTTTTATTTTGAGTGTTTTGCGAGGTTTTTATTTTGATGTAATATTCTCCTCATCCCTCTGTAATTTGGTTTGTAATTATTCTTTCAAGTGTTGTAATAATTCTCCATTCCCGCTTCTTTCTATCTCATTCTTTTACTTGCTTTCCTTATTTGTACATAAACATCATATTTATTTTTCATCATATTCATGCTTTGCATCTATGTTTCATGCATCTATGTTTCATGCATCTTGATTCGGCTAAGTTTGCATTTGTGGATTTAATCAATTCCTACGTGATTATGTGCGCTACCTCATGTTATTGAGATGATTCACATGTCATATCTTAGAAGCTGAATCTTTAGTTGCATCTCATGAGTGAATTGCATTAAGATTCTGTATATAAGATCATGCATATTTTACTAACTTTGTTTTGTAACTGTTCGAGGAACGTCGGTCAATCTGTGAGTTTTTATGCTTTAGCATCCCATTTGTGTGTATTTTTCTTACTATGTGTTAGTATTCTACTATGAGGCTACTTGATTACTTGATATAACTGTATGAATGCTTGTGGATGAAGGCTTGTTGTTTGAATTGGAATAATTCAATGAATGTACGTTTTAAGCCCACTTTGCAGTGGCAAATTCACAAACTTTAAGCCCACTTTGTCAAGTGGCAAATTCAAACCATTTTCGAAAAACAAACATGAAGTTGAATTGTTCTAATTTGAGCAAACTAGTCTATACTTGTATGCTTCACATAGTAAATTTTAGGATTTACTAAAATAATCAGAACATGAACATATAAAGAAAAAAAAAGTCATATCATGGTTTAGTAGAGGCCGATCTTTTGATCAGGTGAGCGGGGGTGCTCATTATTGACCTTCCCCTCTCATACCTAAGGTTCCGAGCCAAGCATCCTTAGTTACGACGAACAGTGGCCTTGGCACTGAGTCATGGGTTTCCTAATTTCTCAAAATATTAGGTGACGACTCTGAGATCTGGTGACGCAGTCCATTTTTGAAAAAATTGCAATAAAATGGATTTTTAATAAAAGTTGCCAAATCTAGACTCTCATCTACGTTTCACATTACACTCGTGAGGCTAGATCAAAGAGATCTCGAGGGTCCGAAATGTTTAGTCCCCGGGCATGTTCTGATGGGATTTTATGAAACCTTGACTCGAACTCCATGATATGACCTTTATTTTCCATTATATGCTTATTGCATTGCATGCATTGGTGCACTTAAAGTCCCTGTGTTGCCCAGATACTGGTGGGAACATAGGCATACTTTTTGTGACACTACACCTATCTCTACGTTACTTTAGAGGCCTTGTGTTGTAACCTTTTGAGATTTGTCAAAAAGGTAGCTTTGCTATGTAGCCCTGCTATCTAGCTTTGCTATCTAAGGTTCTCAGACTCCGAAGAGAGGCTATTTGACTCTTCTGATTTCCTGGGATCTTTATTGGTTATGACCCAAAGGACTCTTTGGTAACGTCACCTTGACTTTAACCCCTGGTGTAGAGCTAACCTTGTACATATAGTGAGCTATAGTACCTTTCAAATTTGGACAGGATGCTTTCCCATTTCTAGGATGTATGATACCGCTTGTTTGAATAGTGAAACCGTAGATCATTTTAAGCTAGGACAGGATAACCCTACCCTCTTTAGGGGTGTTTGTTCTCTTTCCTGCTTTATGTGCAATGTGTTGGATCTATACAGGAGTTCTCAAATTCGAATGAGTGGTTCAGGTTGTTCAGTTTAGCACCATTACTTTAAAAACAAAAACAAAAAAAATAACAAAAACATAAAATCAAAAAAATAAATTAAAAAAATATATATAAAAATAAAAATAAAAAATGCCGATATCCTACAAAGTCGACCATCTCTGTGATTGGGGAGTGACCACCTGTTGATTGCACGAGCTTTATGTTGAATGTTGTGGCTGGCCCACACTTTGACTAGCAAAATTGAAAATGGTTTTATTCTGAGTTCTGAATTAAGTATTGAGTCTAAGTTTGACTCCACCAAATTTGTAAAGTTAGAGTTAGGCTCAAGTCAGCCTAATGAGTCAGAGTCTGTTGATTTCGATAGTGCTAACCTAGACATTTCTATCCTGTCTAGGTCATCTTCGTCATTTTCTTTTAAGTATGTTGTCAAAAGTCTGTTGTCATTGCTGAGTCATAGTCTCTTTTCAATAAATAGAAAAACAAAAAAACAAAATGCCATAGAGTCTGCCTACTTCTCTGTGCCATAATTCACCGCATTGACCAAAGTTTTTCAAAACTTTTTCCAAAACTCTGATGAAAACGAAGAGGAAGAATTTCCTCGAGATTTGTAAATTTTGATCAACTGAGAGAAAGAGAGGTGTGCTAAGCTTTTGATGAATAAAATCATTTTTGTTGATGTGGGTACTGAGAAGGATCCTGGCTTGGTCTGAATTGATTCTATCTTATCTTCGTAAAAGTACGAGTGATTAGTCACTTTGTGAAAAGATTTCAAAAACCGTTTTTGCGTGGTCCTACAAAGACATGCCTGGAATTAGTTATACAGCATAGGATCCCTCTTGACTCGTGGTCCGACCTCCTTAGCTCCTTCGCTTTCAAACCTTGATTCGAAGTATTCAATGATCATTCAAAGTGTAAAGTTTGCGTAGCCAAATTGGAAATAGCTCTTGAACTAGGGGCCATGATGTGATTCAAATGAAGGCAGCCCTTCAACTAGGGGCAATAAGGTCGAATGTGATTCAGATTTGAAACAGCCCTTGAACTAGGGGCAAAAGTATGAGGCTTGCATAGTTGAAATGGAGGCAGCCCTTGAACTAGGGGCAATAAGGTACCACCCTTGAGAGGCTCGCTGGGCCGAAAACCCGGAAGGGCGACCTAGGCAAAAGTTAGAGCACAAAAAAAAAATAAAAAAAAAGGAAGGAAAAATAAAAAGAAAAATGAAAAGCTCGCAAGGTTGAAAACCCGAAAGGACGGCATTGGAAAAAGTTAGAGCGTAAAAGGAGAGTGTCAATACCCAAGTGAACCTTAGCCAAAACTATGTAGGGCCTGTGATTCAAATTGGAAACAGCCCTTGAACTAGGGGCAAGAAGGTCGGATGTGATTTAGATTTGAAGCAGCCCTTGAACTAGGGGCAAAAGGTTGGATGTGATCAAAGAGTTAAAACTGAATCGTTTCCTAATGAAGACTGCCAAGAAAGGCCAAACCCAGAATTTGAGAGAATGAATTATTGAAGGACAGTCGAGTTCCTATCCACTACACTAGGGGCAACACTAGGGGCAAATTCAGACCCAAGTAGCCTAGTCCTTACGTCATCATATCTCCTAGTCAAGTGTAGCAGTCATTATTATAGATTTTGATGGCTTAGAGATCTCACACCCAATCAACATGGACAAGCTAAACTGAAACCCTTGAGAGGCTCGGTGGAAAACAAAGTTAGAAGAAAAACAAAAAAATTATAAAAAAACATGATAAAAAAATGAAAATGAAAAAAAAAAAAAAAAAAGCTAGGTTGAAAACCCGTTGGCAAAAGTTAAAGCACAAAAGGAGAGTGTCAATACTCGAGTGAACCTTAGCTGGAACTACGATGGCCTGATTCCTATCTTTGGGATACGTAGGTAGCTTCATCTTAAAGTTCGGCCCCAATAATTTTTCAACTCATTCATTTTTGTCCATATTTGATTGGTGTATCTTTAGTCGACTTGGTTGTCCTATCCGTGTTTGCTTGGTTTATCTTCATTCTGCTCAGTTCAGTTGGTTTCGATTCAACTTGGTTTTGGTCGGCTTCATTCGGTTCGGTTTGGCTTGGTTCGGATATCACCATTGATTATCTGGCTTGGGACTATGCACCCCAATGGTTGATTCCATGTTAGTTGAGTAGTGGCCATTTGCAAAAATAAGTTTTGATTAATTTGAATGAAGCTGACTAATTTTTCTCGAAAATTGTTCCATTTTTGCAAAACTTGGACCATTCTTTTGGATTTGAAAAGGGAAAATTTTCAGTACTCACAGTTTAGCTTACATGATTTGAAACAGAAAATGGAATAAGTATGCTAATCTAACTCTCATGTTGATTAAAACATGTTTACAAAAAATCAAGAGACAAAAAAGGGTCAAGGTAATGAACTAGGGGCATAGTCGAGTTAGAGATTCTGTCTTCTCCACCGCTTGAGTCAATTATTCAGTATATATAAGTGTGTATTCATACCAGTCAAGGTATTCATACTAGTGAGTGTATATAAGTGTATTCATATCAATCAGGGTATTCATACCAGTCAGTGTATATAAGTGTGTTCCTTTCATACCAGTCAGTATATTTATACTAGTCGGTGTATTTATACTAGTCAGTGTATATAAGAATGTTTGGATCGTTTTGCTTTGTTCTTCTTTCATTAAGTCATTCTTTGATTTAGGTCAGTATAGAATCAATGTTCCATTCAGAGTTCAAAATTCAATCATTCTCAAATTCAAACCCCTTCTCTCATTTGTGTAGTATGCACATTTGAATGCGATGCACTTTTCTCTCATTTGTGTGGTATGCACCTTTGAATGCGATGCAACCCCTTCTCTCATTTGTGTGGTATGCACATTTGAATGCGATGCACTTTTCTCTCATTTGTGTGGTATACACATTTGAATGCAATGCAACCCCTTCTCTCATTTGTGTGGTATGCACATTTGAATGCGATGCACTTTTCTCTCATTTGTGTGGTATGCACATTTGAATGCGATGGAACCCCTTTTCTCATTTGTGTAGTATACACATTTGAATGCGATGCAACCACTTCTCTCATTTGTGTGGTATGCACATTTGAATGCGATGCACTTTTCTCTCATTTGTGTGGTATGCACATTTGAATGCGATGCACTTTTCTCTCATTTGTGTGGTATGCACATTTGAATGCAATGCAACCCCTTCTCTCATTTGTGTGGTATGCACATTTGAATGCGATGCACTTTTCTCTCATTTGTGGGGTATGCACATTTGAATGTGATGGAACCCTTTCTCTCATTTGTGTAGTATGCACATTTGAATGCGATGCAACCCCTTCTCTCATTTGTGTGGTATGCACATTTGAATGCGATGCAACCCCTTCTCTCATTTGTGTAGTATGCACATTTGAATGCGATGCACTTTTCTCTTATTTGTGTGGTATGCACATTTGAATGCGATGCAACCCCTTCTCTCATTTGTGTGGTATGCACATTTGAATGCGATGCACTTTTCTGTCATTTGTGTTGTATGCACATTTGTATGCGATGCACCCTCTTCTTTCATGGTCTAGGAGACCTTAAATCCTCTAAAGGTGTAATTCCTTTGGTGTTTGTCGTGCTTGAATGACTTCAGGTGGTCTGGTATAGCCACCTGCCTGGTTTACAATGAGTTCCTAGGAGATCAACTCAGACGGTGAAAATTAGAGTTCGAATGGCGATGCCTAGAACACAAAAGGTTCAGGATTTCCGAGACTAAAGTCTGGTTTAAATACCCAAGGGTGTATCCCTGGCTTGAAATTTGTATGGCAGCCCCATAGGTTGAGGTAGCTTGTATGCGCCTCAATTCTGGATACTGAACCAACCTAGTCTGTCACCCCGTTGGAGAATAAGGAAAGTTATGTATGAAATACAATTAGATGTGCCTGTCTGTTCACACCACCCCCTCTCTCATTTGTGTGGTATGCACATATGAATGCGATGCACCCCCTTCTTTCATTTTTGTATGCAATGCACCCCTTGTTATGTTTCCTATCGTTTGCACGAGGCTTGCCTCCCATGTTGCCATCTTCATATCTTTATCATCACTCCATGACATTGCATTGTATTGCCTACATCATGAATTTCCAAACAACGAGCTTTGCGAAGCGTGTAAGTCCAACTTTCAAACTACATTTTGAGCATGTCACTTGCATTCTGCCCCTGAACTACGCTGGTTTGATTCCTTGCAAAGGGATACGTAGGCAACCTTCGGGTTCAACCACTTGCATTACATCTTGTTTTGTTGCCCAAGTTTTACGGCCTTGTCAAAAGGGTCGTCTTCGGACTTTAACATTCATTCACGTCATGAAATGACTTTGAGCTCTGTCAAAGAGGAGCAACTGTAGACACCCCATTTTGACCGGCCCTAAGACTTGGGCGCTTTCTTTTGATTACCTAATAATGACAATTAGAATGTGTTTCTCACAAAATTCTTAGTAAGAAAGATGGAATTTAAGTTTTAATCCCAACCTTCACCCATTTTTTTGGCCAAACTATTTTAGACCTTAACACCCTCTTTTCAAAATATGTTTTTTTTTAAATGTTTCTACAATGTCCCGAGGCTCCCATTTCGATTAAAATGTTGCACTTTTCAGTAAACCGAGTAAGGACAAAGTGAAAATAAATGGCAGGGAGGTGAACTTTTTTGAAAAATATTTAAAAACATCTTCTTTATAGGTTTGGAGTTGAAGGAAATAGGAGGGGATGAAAGAAAACTGGTTTAGGAAAAGAATGAGTATCAAATCATTAAGAAGGAAATGAGCAGCCTTCACTAAATTAGGTATTTCTCTTTGTACACTTGGAATTTAAATGTGAGGCCACCACCATTGGAAAGTAGACTTCTGGGGCTTCAATTTAGACTGAAGAACCACCTTAGACCAAGTCCAAATAAGGGAGATATGCCTATTTGAAGTTAGGCTTCAAAGCAGATTTTGTTGACCCAACCCGAGACAGCCTTTACTAAATTAGGCATATCTCTTTGTACACTTGGAATTTAAATTTGAGGCCACCACCATTGGAAAGTAGACTTCTGGGGCTTCAATTTGGACCTAAGAACCGCCTAAAACCAAGTCCATATGGGGGAGATATGCCCATTTGAAGTTGGGCTTAAAAGCAGATTTTGTTGACTCGGCCTAAAACAACAATAGCCCATTTTTTCTTAGTTTTGGTTCGGTTGGGACAACCTATTTACCTATTTTCTGAGCTATTCAAGTGCATCCACTCATCCTTCATTATACCTAATCATCCCCCATTGTCAAAAAGAGGTTTTGTTTGCATTCATAAAGGAGTATCCCATGCAACCACCTTGAAAATTTGCCCTCTTATCACATTCTTGTCTCCCACCTTATCTCCCACCTTCTTTTTGACCTTTACTCTCCCTCATTGCCTATATAGAATGATCATATTGTAAGAGAGAAAAGGACCACGAAATTGAAGAGAAAAGAGTGAGAAAAGAGTGAAAAAAGAAAGAAAAATTGAGTTTTTGAACCAAAAATATTCCTATCTTCCATATACACCCCATATCTTCCATAGCTACTAAAATTCCTTATTTCCATACACCAAAACCACTCTAAAAATTCTGATATAGCCAAAGATCAATTGCCTTGATCATAAGGAAGAGTGTTTAGTAATTGAAAGTGAGAAAAACTAGAGAGTTAGCTACTTTTCATACCATAAACTCCATAAACTCTATAATTTCGAATTGAGGATTTGATAACACACTTCCTACACTTGAGGGTGATCAAGAGGAAGTTTGGGAATCAAGAAGTTCAATCTTTCTTTGGAAGGTGAATTTTTAGTCTTTCATTTTCTTATATTTTATATCTCATATTTATTTTCTTGCTTTTTATTTCGTAGTGTTTTGTTATAATCCAAGTGGTTTATTTATCTCATATTTATTTTCTTACTTTATATTTCATAGTGTGTTGTTATAATCCTAGTGGTTTGTTTAGCTTATAATTATTTATTTATTTATTTTTATTCGCATGTTTTAATTTCATATTAGTTTTGTTATAATCTTTCATGTTCTACCTCATATTTATTTTTTTTTCTTATATTAGTCTCATATTAGTTTTGTTGTAATCTTGCCTGTTCTACCTCATATTTATTTTTATTTTTTATATTAGTCTCATATTAGTTTTGTTGTATTCTTGCATGTTCTATCTTATATTTGTTTGATTGTTTTACGTTTATGTTGTAAGTTTGTACTTTTTATTTTATTTTATTTTATATTATATTATATTTGTTTTCTTATTTTTTAATCTAACCGGTAGTGGTTAGTTGAGCCACCTACATATTTTTTGTTTGTGTCTTTTCTTGGCTTCGCAACAAGACAGGTTTTGCTTGGCCTAATTGGCCGGCCGACCTATTTGGCCAGTCGATTAGCTTCTTCCGAACAAGATGGCGTAATCTCCAAATGTTGACCAATTTCCGCCGGCGGTTCCAAAGAACATGAAGCTTTTATTTTATTTATTTTTATTTTGAGTGTTTTGCGATGTTTTTATTTTGATGTAATATTCTCCTCATCCCTCTGTAATTTGGTTTGTGATTATTCTTTCAAGTGTTGTAATAATTCTCCATCCCCGCTTCTTTCTATCCCATTCTTTTACTTGCTTTCCTTATTTGTACATAAACATCATATTTATTTTTCATCATATTCATGCTTTGCATCTATGTTTCATGCATCTTGATTCGGCTAAGTTTGCATTTGTAGATTTAATCAATTCCTACGTGATTATGTGCGCTACCTCATGTTATTGAGATGATTCACATGTCATATCTTAAAAGCCGAATCTTTAGTTACATCTCATGAGTGAATTGCATTAGGATTCTGTATATAAGATCATGCATATTTTACTAACTTTGTTTTGTAGCTGTTCGAGGGACGTCGGTCAATCTGTGAGTTTTTATGCTTTAACATCCCATTTGTGTGTATTTTTCTTACTATGTGTTAGTATTCTACTATGAGGCTACTTGATTACTTGATATAACTGTATGAATGCATGTGGATGAAGGCTTGTTGTTTGAATTGGAATAATTCAATGAATGTACGTTTTAAGCCCACTTTGCAGTGGCAAATTCACAAACTTTAAGCCCACTTTGTCAAGTGGCAAATTCAAACCCTTTTCGAAAAACAAACATGAAGTTGAATTGTTCTAATTTGAGCAAACTAGTCTATACTTGTATACTTCACATAGTAAATTTTAGGATTTACTAAAATAATCAGAACATGAACATATAAAGAAAAAAAAAGTCATATCATGGTTTAGTAGAGGCCGATCTTTTGATCGTGCTCATTATTGACCTTCCCTCTCATACCTAAGGTTAGAGCCAAGCATCCTTGGTTGGCCTTAGTCATGGGTTTCCTAATTTCCCAAAATATTAGGTGGCGACTCTGAGATCTGGTGACGCAGTCCATTTTTGACAAAATTGCAATAAAATGGATTTTTAATAAAAGTTGCCAAATCTAGACTCTCATCTACGTTTCACATTGCACTCGTGAGGCTAGATCAAAGAGATCTCGAGGGTCCGAACTGTTTAACGCGCGCGGGTCCCCCCCGGGCATGTTACAATCGTCGAAATTGACGTCAACAGTAACATGCTATTTTGTTTCACAGTAACATGCTACTGATTCCTAGAGTAACACTTTATGTCAAGCCTCGTATTTTATTACTCGAATAACATTATCAATATTCATTAATTAAGTCCATTTACAAATAACATTTCATTCTTAGATGAAATGATAAATAACTAAATATACATATTCCATCTCGTTATACAACAACGACATTTATATACAAATAAAAAAAAATGCCCTGAGGCTTATAATAAAAGAGAGGACGCTATTCTTTATAATAATAATAAAAAAAAAGCACTCAGCCAAACAACAAATGAAGTAGTACAATCCATCACTACATTACACTTATGAAATGGTAAAACCCGTTGTTTGATCTTCAAATCCGAAATCATTCCCTGAGTACATGTACAAGCAGGGGGTGAGCAACCACTAGCCCACCAAGCAATCTCATAATAAAACATTAGAAGATATGTGGGTACCAAAATACTCATACATATACGTGAAATCATATCATGTCAAAAGCATATGATTTTATTACATAATCTCTTAAGTCCAATTTATTTGATTAACCATAACAAGTTAACTTAAATAAATAAACATATTTCAATAGCAACAGGACATCCTTTTCAATTCATTCAATTATCTTATTATCAATTGAATCAAATAATTAAACAATTCATCAAATCCATTTTATACAGTCTTATGAGATGAATGCATATGTCATGCCATGCTCAAAATATTTTTCTCATATTTTGAAAATCTTACGCACAATGCCATTTTGAAAATACATTAATCTAACAATTTCAATAAAATTCCAAGATAGTGAATACGACTCAAGTAATCCTAGGCTAGTGAATACGCTTGCTTGGACGTAATGAAGAAGGTTATTGTGATGGAAGGGCCACCACGGTTTCTTGTGTTTGCGGCGGTGGTGGTACTTCGGCTCTGTTTGTTTCGATCAACAGGGCCCTCACTATGTTTCTTTTGGCCATTTCTTGTTCAGCTGTCAGGGGGACTAAGTTAATTTATGGCAAGGTGGGGTCCGGTTCAGGGGCGTCCTCTAGTAGAAAGTCTGTTACTCTGGCCTTGTGTCGACCACTATATCGGTATGTCGGCTCAAAATTCAGAAGTTTGGCCCAACTTGTTTCTAGGAAATGTAGTGCGGCGCGGAGGGTGTTTAGGTTGGGGTAACTGTACAAGGATTGAAGATGGGCTGAATCTACAAAAAGAATACAACTGTTAGATCGGTTATGAAATCAGAAACCGAAGTAAAACAGAAGCATGCATGGAGCCGAAGTAATTATACCGGGTGTTTCTTTATTCCAATTTATATTGCGGCCTGGGATCTGGGCTTGGTGGTCTTCAAAATTGCCAGATACCCAGAAAAAATCGTCATCGTTTAAGTCTTTATCCAGTGTGTCTTTTATTATTTTTTCTTGGCGGCGGCGTATTCTTAAATAGTAAACCCACCCGTCATCTTTTGAGCCTATGGAGTACTGGTGGAATATTTTTGCTAGACCAAGGTTAAGGCCAGCTCGGCAGTTTAGTTCGGCTATACCGTTTATTATGCGGTATGAGTTGGTGGAAAGTTGGATAGGGCAGATCCTAGTTTGCCTAAGAAATTTGCAAAGCAAGGGTTGAACCAGGAATCTTAGTCCGGTCTCAACTTTGGAAAGGAGGGTGAAGGGAACAAAACCTGGGTTTCCCCAAGGAACGATATCTTGTTCAGCTAGAACGAGTTGGACGCCATCAGGGATGTTGTAATCCCTTCGGAATTCGGCTAAACTGCCAGGTGTCTCTACTAAGAATCTATACTTCCCCATTTATGTTTTAAGTTACGAATAAATTAAATCGGTCGAAGATTTGTGCTCAAAAGCTCGGTTGAGCGCTCAAAGGAGTGCCTGGGCAACCTAAGTCTGCAAAGTGGAAAACAAAGGTGTTAAGCACAGATCGTTAGACCATGCTACAAAGAAAAAGCAAGATAAAAAGTCCTATCTCGATTTTCAGCAAGGTACTTCGTAGCTCGGTTTGAGCAACGGGTTTGTTAGCTCGGACCTGGCGAGCTGTTCGTTATCTCGGTTAAAGAGACGGTTCCGTTAGACCGCTTGAACTGCTAGGCGACTTTCTTAGCTCGATGCAAATCGAAAGTTGGTTTAGCCCCGAAGACATAGCTCGGTCCAAATTGAGGTCTTTCAGTACACTAAGTACAGACTTAGTTCAGTTTGTTATTTCGGCTAAGGTAAACCAAGCGATGGTTTGACTTATTAAAACTAGTTGGGCAACATGAAGTATTATTTCGGTTGTGATGCGCCTAAATTCAACATGAACTACAAACAACTTTCTAGTCCGGTTGCATCATAATTTTGGATAAAAAACCAGTGTTTCTCAGGTTATTGTATGTGTTCAAGTGTTCTTATTGCTAAATTTTTCCAAAAGTAAAACAAGGCAAAAGCAAGTGGAATGAGAGTGTTTTTCAAAAACACAGACCTAAAAGCTATGGATTAAACAAAATACGAAAAGCAAGAAAAGAGAAACAGGTTTGTGATGCTTACCAGATGAAGAGGAAGGAACTGGAGATAGGAGCAGCAGCAACAGTGAAGAACGTGAACTCAGGGAGCTTCAAAGACTGCAAGGTTGAAGAACAATGAGGGAATGAGAGAGAGAAAGAAGAGATTGAAACAGTGGAAGCTCAGGAATGAATGATTTGAAATGGAAAGTTTGTTTTGTGTAAAGGACGAAAAAAGGCGGGACTGTTCAAATCTCGCGAAATACGAAGGCGGCGTGACAGCTGTGAAGAGCCAATTAGAGCCTGCCACGTGTCACTAGAATGGGAAGCGATTCAGTTTCTATCACTGAAGAGACGTTTTGACCGGATAAGGATAGCTCGGCTGGAAAGACTTCAGAGTTTTAGCTCGGCTGGAAAGGTTAAAACTTTTGTCCGGTTTATAGACAGGTAATCCCTATCATGCTGCGCAGATGGAATTAAGGGGCAATTGAGAGGGTAATTTATGTGCAAATTGGGCCGAGCTGGGCCGTTATGGGCCTCGGTGTAAAGGGCTAAGTAAAAAGGCCATAAAGTCACTCTGGTCTTGAAGAGGCTTAAAGTTAGTTCGGTCCCAAGCCCAGAAGTTAGTCTGGTCCCAAGCTCAGAAGTTAGTCTGGTCCGATGGAGGCTTAATGTTAGTCCGGTCAAAGGATACTTTGTTGTTAGACCGGTTCAAAGGTGCTTTGAGTTTATACCGGTCATGGCGCAGTGTAACTAGCTCAGTCTAAATTGTGTTGAAAGTTAGTTCAGTTTTGAGCATGCCATGGTTTGTGGAAGAGGAACCAAGGACAGTGAACCGAACTAAGTATAGTTCGGTTCATTCTGCGGCTAAGTATAGCCATGCTTACTTCGGTCGTGGTAGTCCGGTCAGAATAAAACCATCTCACTTGGTTTAAGCAGTGAGAGGGGTGTTGAAGGATAAGCATGATCTTTCAGGAGTATGAATCCTAAGAGGACTCTACATAGAGAAGTAAGAGTCCTACTTGGATTATGCCACACGAAACCTATAAAAGATCACAAACATCACCTATAAAGAGGTAACACAACTTTGATTTTTGAATACACAGAGCTTTTGCCTATTTGTCTAGTTTGCTGACTTAGACATCGAAGAGGTTTCCGGCACACACCTGCCGGTTAGCTCACGTTTGTGTTTTCAGGTGAAAAAGCGACGTCGTACAGAGGAACGCAGACTTGATCAACAGGATTATACGAGAAGGTTTATTTCTTTCCCGTACAATTGGCGCCGTCTGTGGGAATTCAGACAAGAACAAACCTCTTGATCAAGCTTTTCCTCTTGAGAATCAATGGCGCAAAACGAAGATTTGCCACAATCTGCCATCGACGGACAAACCCCAGAAGGGGGTGCGAAGCGCGAAGGTCTACCTCTCATCCCTCCTATGGCGGATTTAGAACCACAAAGACAGAATCCCAGAAGGGATACAAGGGGAAGAAGGCGGCCTAACAGCCCCCATCACTCTTGTTCACAGAGTCCAGAAAGACAAAGGCGGAGGATTGATCCTCAAGCTTTGGAGGATCGCGTCAAGGAGCAGGACGAATTAATATGACGGATGGCGGCAGACATGGAATCTCTAAAGCGCCAGATGAAGGGAAAATGAGTGGCGACAAGAGAGGGGCGCACAAACAAAACGCCCTCTCGCCACTCAGAAGGTCGTGGTAGGGATACCACACCCTCACAAGCGGAGAGTAGAAGCCTCAGGACAGGCGATACTCAATCCAGGTCTTCCAGAACTCGTCACTCCAAGTCTGGGAGGACGAAATCCGAAAGGTCGTACACTGAAGGAAGCACCTATTGGCCCTCACATACGCACCAAACAAGATCCAGACAGACGGAGTTGCCCAGATCATCCGACCTACGAACCGTGCTCGAAGAAAAGGCATGATGGAAGGAGGACGCTAGGGCACGCGATCCACACAGAGTCTCTGCCTTACAGCGGTTGGCTCCTCGGACGCATGGAAGCGTCGAGGTTGGAATGCCAATACCGTGCCCTGCCTACGAACCAACGGACAAGGTGCTAGCAAGGCTGCAGACCTCACCGTTCGTTCCGGCGATTAAAAATGCGCCCCTACCATCAGGCTTCCTTCAGCCCAAATTCACTACATATGAGGGAAAGACGGACCCCTACTCACACTTTCGCCACTTTCGCCAGGTCATGGCAATATACCGGCGAAACGAGGCTTTAATGTGCATCCTCTTCCCATCTAGCCTTGGCGACCTAGGCTTGACTTGGTTCGAAAAACTTCCAGAAGGCAACATAGCCTCCTGGGCGCAATTGGCGGAAGCGTTCGTCACAAGGTTCCGAACGAACGCCAAAACCCCGGTGGAGATCGATCAGCTGCTCTCCATCGACATGGACGATAAGGAGACCTTAAGATCCTACAACAGTCGCTACTGAGAGACCTTCAACCAGATTGGAGACTGTCCCACCAATCTCGCCATTGCACATTACAAGAAAGGCCTTCCAGTCGGGAACAGACTTAGGGACTCAATCACCATGACACCACCCCTCACCATGGAAGCCTTGATGGAGAGAGTGCATCAGCACATCAGGGTGGAAGAGGATGGCGCACGTACCAAAACAAAATCTGGCACAACCACAGTACCAGAGAAGAAGGCCTCAGCAAAGGTCAACGCTGTAGACCGTCCAAGCAAAAACGGACGAGGCAGGCGAGACAACGGAGAAGACCAGGATAAAAGATGGTTGAGAGTCCGCACTGCCATAACCACGGTCTTCAAGAAACCGATCTACCAAATTTTAAGTGAAATACGGGATGAGCCTTTCGTCAGATGGCCAGCCAAGCTTGGGGAAGCTCAGAAGGACTATAACGAAAGATCACGGTGCACCTTCCACAAAGAAAAGGGGCACCGCACTGAAAATTGCACGCCATTGAGACAACACCTGGAGGAGTTGGTGGCAGCAGGTCACCTGGATAAATATATTGAAGGAGGGGCACAACCAGCCCCCCAGGACCATAATAACCCCAACGGAATGCCAATCGACGCCCCACCTCAAGGCATTATCAATGTGATACATGGAGTTTTCGAACCTGAGCGTGTATGCGAGCTCAGAGGATCAATCAAAAAGGCTGAGCATTTAAGAGAGGTACTAAGTGCCCTACCTGCCATCAAGAAGGGAAAGACAGAGGCCACGAACGTCATGTCTTTTTCGGATAAAGACTTGGCAAGGATATATTGCCCTCACAATGATGCCTTGGTTGTCACTCTCCGAGTCAAGGATTTTGACGTCAAGCGGATTTTGATAGACCAAGGCAGTTCATGTGAAATAATGTACTACGACACCTTTAAACAGTTGAAGTTACAAGATAAAGACTTGGCACCTGCCGTATCTCCCCTGATTGGATTCAACTCCATGTCAGAATGGCCCGTCGGCAAAATAATCCTCCCAGTCAAGGCAGGAAGCGTGACAAAACAAATGGAGTTCTGGGTATTAAAAGTCCCCTCCACTTATAACATCATCTTGGGCAGAACATTGCTGCATGCCATGTGATCGGTGGTGTCATCCTACCACCAAGTAATGCGGTTCCCCAACGACACCAGTGTAATTGAAGAGGTCTATGGAGATCAGATTATGTCCAAGCAATGCTTTGTCACAGTGAATGGCAGCTACGCTGCCAAAGGATACGTTCATTCGGTGGAAGAACCTAAGAGCAATGAACTATTCGCAGATGTTGGCAAAGCAGCTAATGAAAAAGCGATGGAAACTTGGTAGAGGTAAGAATAGATGAAAAGAACCCGGATAAGTTCTTTTTGCTCGGTTCGTCATTGTCCAGCACTGAGAGATTAGAGGTCTTGGAATTTTTGACCTCTAATATTAAAGTGTTCGCCTGAACACCATACGACATGCCAGGCATTGATCCCAACCTCATCTATCACCAACTTAATGTCCACCCATCCGCCAGACCAATCATTCAGCACACACGCAGATCGGCACTCCACCACACCGAAATAGTGGCGGAAGAAGTAGGAAACCTGCTGAAGGCAGGAGCAATCAGAGAGGTACACTACCCAAGATGGATCTCCAACACAGTCGTAGTGCCAAAAAAGAATGGCAAGTGGCGTGTCTGCGTCGATTACAAAACAGTCAACAAAGCATGCCCAAAAGACAGATTTCCTCTACCACGGATAGATCAACTGGTAGACCTAACAGCGGGGTACAACTGACTTAGTTTTCTGGTTGCATACAGAGGCTACCATCAAATCGCCATGCATAAACCAGACCTGGAGGTCACGTCCTTTACAACTCCAAGAGGACTATACTGTTACAAGGTCATGCCCTTTGGCCCAAAGAACGCAGGGCCGACATTCCAACGGATGGTCACCAAGATGTTTGAGCCGTTACTAGGTAGAACGATGGAAGCTTACATCGACGACATGGTGGTCAAGAGCAAGGATGAGAATGACCATCTCAAGGACCTAGGCGAGATGTTCCAGATCCTAAAGAAGCACAAGTTGCGCCTCAATGCGTCCAAGTGTGCGTTCGGAGTAGGATCTGGCAAATTTCTAGGCTTCCTAGTCACCAACCGGGATATCGAAGCAGACCCTTCCCAGATCAAAGCAATCCAGGATTTAGAGAGACCAAACTCAGTGAAGGAAGTACAGCATCTCACAGGCATGGCAGCTGCGCTTAATCGGTTCATAAGTCGATCGTCAGACAAACTGCGACCATTCTTCCATGCTCTAAAAGCCAAATTTGAGTGGGATGACGAATGCGACCGCGCTTTAGAAAGCTTAAAAGAATACATGTCTTCTCTACCACTACTTGTCACCCCAGTACCTGGAGAAGAACTCTTCCTGTACCTGGCAGTTTCTCAGTACGCAATTAGCGCAGAGTTGGTCCGTGCGGAAGGAATCCAACATTTACCCATCTTTTATGTCAGCAAGACATTGCTGGGTGCCGAAACAAGGTACTTGCCATTAGAAAAACTGGCCTTAGCCTTGATGATGGCCTCAAGGAAGTTGTTGCACTACTTTCACGCCCACACCATAGTCCTCCTCACAGCTTTCCCATTAAAAGCTTTGTTTGAAAGGGCGAACTTTTCTGGGCGAATCTTGAAATAGGCAGTAGAATTGGGACAATATGACATCAAGTTCCAACCCAGGACAGCGATAAAGGCTCAAGCTTTGGCTGATTTTGTCGCAGAATTCACACCAGGAAGTCATCATATCTGCCCAGTCGACCTGACTGAAATAACCGAACTAGGGATGGAAATTGACGTCGGAATAGTGCAACCCTTGGTGCAGGATATTCAGTCAGACCCCAAGGCAGACCAAAGCAAAGCAAGGAAGGAAGAAGCAAACCATGCTACACTAAGTCTAGACTCACCAACAAATAAAGACTTGGTACAATCAGATAGCAAGGGGCAGACAGCAAGCATGGACCTTGAAGAAAACACCAGCAACATGGAAGATCCCAAGGCATCATTTGATCCCTCCACTTGCTGGAAGTTATTCGTTGGAAAAATGTGGAAGCTCTTCGTGGATGGAGCATCCAACCGGCATGGAGCAGGACTTGGCATAGTCTTCATCTCTCCAGACGGCCTAGTAGTGGAGCAAGCAATCAACCTTGGCTTCCCAACATCAAACAACGAAGCGGAGTATGAAGCGCTTCTTGCAGGCCTCAAATCAGCATTCTACATAAAAGCCACCGAGCTAATGGTTTACAGCGATTCACAGCTGGTGGTAAACCAAATATCTGGCGACTATGAAGCAAAGGATGACAGGATGGCCAAATACCAAGAGTTGGTCAGAACAGAGATCAAGAAATTTGAAATAGTAAGGATAGAACAAATCGGCATGGAGGAAAACAGCAGAGCGGACGAGCTTGCAGGCTTTACCTCAATGGCAGATACTTCCATCCCTCATCCATTACTGATCGACTACCTATCTAGACCAAGCATTGAAGACCCCGAAGCAGAAGAGGTATGTTGCACAGAGCTAGGCCCCTCTTGGATGGATCACATCATCCTGTTCTTAAAAGACGGCATCTTACCAGAAGAGAAGAAAGAGGCCAACAGAATAAGAGCGAAGTCGCAGCGATTTTGGCTCTCCCCATCCCTAGCATTGTACAAAAAGTCGTTCTCAGGACCCTACATAAAGTGTGTTCATCCCAGCAAAGTGGAAGCATTCTTATTCGAGATACACGAGGGCATATGCGGAAGCCATCAAGGAGGAAGATCACTAGCATACAGAGAAATTTCGCAAGGATATTGGTGGCCATACATACAAGTAGATTCAGAAAAGTATGTCAAAAAGTGCGAGAAGTGTCAAAAGTTTGCACACCAAATACACCAACCTGCCAGAGAACTTCTACCTCTAACTAACCCATGGCCCTTCGCAATATGGGGATTGGACATAGTAGGACCACTTCCAACAGCACCAGGGAACAGGAAGTTCTTTCTTGCAGCAATCGACTACTTCACAAAGTGGGTGGAAGCAGAAGCCTTGGCATCAATCAAGGAAAAAGATGTGAAAAAGTTTGTCTGGCAGAATATCATCACTCGATTTGGCATACCAAAGGCACTAATATCAAACAACAACACTCAGTTCGACGGCAGAATCTTCAGAGGCTTTTGTGAGGAGTACAAGATAGAGTTCTACAATTCTACACCAGCATATCCCCAAGCAAATGGACAGGCAGAAGCATCAAACAAAGTAGTCTTGGATGGATTAAAGAAAAGGTTAGAAAAAGCAAAAGGCAAGTGGGCAGAAGAGCTCACTCATGTTTTATGGGCGTACCGCACCACACCTCAGCGATCAACAGGAGAAACATCATTCTCCTTAGCCTATGGTATGGAGGTAGTAATCCCACTAGAAGTTGGCCTCCCCACAATTCGAAACGAGAATTTTGATCCAGACTTGAATGGCGAAGCCATAGCATTAGAGCTCGACTTTGTAGAAGAAAGAAGAGAAAGAGCACTGGTTCACATTGCCTCATATCAACAAGAGTTATCCAGAAAATACAACAAGACAGTTCATCCAAGGCAATTCAAGGTCGGAGATTGGGTACTACGCAAAGTGATGGGAAATACCTTGGTACCAGGAGATGGCAAGCTAAGGCCCAATTGGGAAGGTCCATATAAAGTGGTAGGATTAGCAGGCAAAGGGGCATACCACTTAGAAGACGAGGACGGCAAGGCAATTCCCAGGCCATGGAATACTACAAATCTCAAGTTATTTTATTTTTAGCTTTTTTCTTATTAAAATTTGTGTAATTTCTCCATTTCTCAATAAAACAAGTAGTTTTCTTTTTAGTTAGACAGTTTCTTCTGTAAAAATTTGTTTTAGTGAATTAGTGAGTTAGGGGCATAACAAACATTTTATTCTAAGTTGGCTGGATAAACTAACTTAGAGGTTGGCTGGATTAAACCAACACCCCTCCTAAGCCCAGGATAAGGATCCAGGCTGCAGGACGTTTGGTCGGAATAACCAAACATTTTATTCTAAGTTGGCTGGAAAAACTAACTTAAAGGTTGGCTGGATTAAACCAACACCCCTCCTAAGCCCAGGATAAGGATCCAGGCTGCAGGAAGTTTGGTCGGAATAACCAAACATTTTATTCTAAGTTGGCTAGAAAAAACTAACTTAGAGGTTGGCTGGATTAAACCAACACCCCTCCTAAGCCCAGGATAAGGATCTAGGCTGCAGGACGTTTGGTCGGAATAACCAAACATTTTATTCTAGGTTGGCTAGAAAAACCAACTTAGAGGTTGGCTGGATTAAACCAACTTTTTGAACTCTTCAGCCGAAGTAAGGACTTGGGCTGAAGAGTGGTTGGCTGGATTAAACTAACTCTTGGAACTCTTCAGCCGAAGTAAAGGACTTAGGCTGAAGAGTGGTTGGCTGGATTAAACCAACTCTTTAAACTCTTCAACCGAAGTGAGGACTTAGGCTAAAGAGCGGTTGGCTGGATTAAAAAGACTTATTACTCTTCAGCCAAAGTAAGTATATCGGCTAAAGAGTAGTTGGCGAGTAAGCTTAGATTAATCAGCTAGGATCGGAATAAAGTATCTCGGCCAAGCTGCAGTTAGACAGCAAGCTCAAACAGGTATTTAAACCGAGATAACAGTTGGAGCAAAAAGATCATTACAAGTACAAACATACATATCAAACTGAAATCAGTGTTGAGCAGAAAAGATGATTTTCATTGATCAAGTTCAAAACAAGTACAAAAAAGGGGCCACAGCCCGGTTACACAAGCAAAAAGAAAAAAGAAAATGAAAAGTACAGAATCAGTTAAAAAGATCTTCAAGATCGACATCAATATCAACTCGAACACCGGTTGCAGACGGAAGATCAATCTTTGTTGTGAGCTCGGTATCAACTGGCAGCACAGTGTCAGTCGGCGGCTCAACAGTTAGGTCTTCAACCATTGGCTCCAACCAAGCTGATTGATTAGCCGGATCGTTGACGACCGGGGTTTCAATTGTCTCTTCTTCATCACCATCAGAACCCTCAAGGAATTGTTGCTGAACGGACGCAGCATACTCCGCCAGTGAGGCCGGAATGGAATACAGAGGAGGATTGTAGACCTCTGTCTCGGGCCCATAGCCGAGCTGCTCCACTGCTGCCCTCCAGCCGCATTTGAAAAACAAATCCTTAGCGGCCTCACACTGAGGAATATAGAGGGCTTCTCCCTCCTTAAAACCTTCAGTGTTGGCGTCTTCGGCCTTCTTTTTCAGCTCGGCAATTTCGGCGTTCTTCTTGCCCTCCAGTTTGGCCAACTCACGCAGGTACTTATCTTTGATCAAGGCTGCAGCCTTTTGTTTCTCCACCTCAGCCGAGCTAACCAGTCTGGTCAGACGACCGTTCTCGGATCTGAGCTCGGCCAGCTGCTTCCTGGCTTCTTCTAGTTCGGCCGTTTTTTCAGCCACTTCGGCCAGCGCCTGCCTCGTAGTCTTGCGAAGTTCGAGCACTCGCTTGTGAGCGATGTGGCTCTTCTGCATGGCCTGCAAAAGAACGGAAAGACTTATGAACAAACCGAAATTAGAGTTGTACAATTCAGAAATGTTAACAAGAGAAACTACTTACAAGCACCATGGACTTTGTGGTCGAGCGGATGGCCCTTAGTTTGGTCAGGTGCTTATGGTGTTCCATATCGACTGGGAGACACACACTCTTGGCGAGATTAAAAGCCATCAGATGGTCTTTTTAAGCGACGACTGAATCAGTGTCCTGAATATCTCGGTTTTGGAAAGTTAGTTTGGGCGCCCATATGGAGGAGCTGGCTCGGTCGGCGTGCTCCAGCTACGGGCTCGGTGGAGGATTGGGTGGCAGAGTTATTTCATCTTTATCAGCAAGACGCTGCTCGGTTGGGGTAGTCCGGGCGCGCTTGCTTGGGCGTGATGAAGAAGGTTGTTGTGATGGAAGGGCCACTACGGTTTCTTGTGTTTGCGGCGGTGGCAGTACTTCGGCTCTGTTTGTTCGTGAGGCCTCACTGCTTTTTGGCCATTTCTTGTTCAGCTGTCAGGGGGACTAAGTTAATTTGTGGCAAGGTGGGGTCCGATTCAGGGGCGTCCTCTAGTAGAAAGTCTGTTACTCTGGCCTTGCTTCGACCACTATATCAGTATGTCGGCTCAAAATTCAGAAGTTTGGCCCAACTTCTTTCTAGGAAACGTAGTGCGACGCGGAGGGTGTTCAGGTTGGGGTAACTGTACAAGGATTGAAGATGGGCTGAATCTGCAAAAAAGAATACAACTGTTAGATCGGTTATGAAATCAGAAACCGAAGTAAAACAGAAGCATGCATGGAGCCGAAGTAATATACCGGGTGTTCCTTTATTCCAATTTATATTGGCTCGATCTGGCTTGGTGGTCTTCAAAATTGCCAGATACCCAGAAAAAATCGTCGTCGTTTTAGTCTTTATCCCGTGTGTTTTTTATTATTTTTTCTACGGTATGTATTCTTAAATAGTAAACCCACCATTATCTTTTGAGCCTATAGATCTTGGTGGAATATTTCTACTAGACCAAGGTTAAGGCCAGCTCGGCGGTTTAGTTCGGCTATACCGTTTATTATGCGGTATGAGTTGGTGGAAAGTTGGGTAGGGCAGATCCTAGTTTGCCTAAGAAATTCGCAAAGCAAGGGTTGAACCAGGAATCTTAGTCTGGTCTCAACTATGGAAAGGAGGGTGAAGGGAACAAAACCTGGGTTTCCCCAAGGAACGATATCTTGTTCAGCTAGAACGAGTTGGACGTCGTCAGGGATGTTGTAATCTCTTCAGAATTCGGCTAAACCGCCAGGTGTCTCTACTAAGAATCTATACTTCCCCATTTATGTTTTAAGTTACGAATAAATTAAATTGGTCGACGATTTGTGCTCAGAAGCTTGGTTGAGCGCTCAAAGGAGTGCCTGGGCAACCTAAGTCTGTAAAGTGAAAAACAAAGGTGTTAAGCACAGATCGTTGGACCGTGCTATAAAGAAAAAGCAAGATAAAAAGTCCTATTTCGGTTATGTAAGGACCTATCTCGGTTTTCAGCAAGGTACTTCGTAGCTCGGTTCGAGCAACGGGTTTGTTAGCTCGGACCTGGCGAGCTGTTCGTTATCTCGGTTAAAGAGACAGTTCCGTTAGACCGGTTGAACTGCTAGGGGCAGCTTTCTTAGCTCGGTCTGAAACTGAGAAAGCTGGTTTAGCCCCGAAGACATAGCTCAGTCCAAATTGAGGTTTTTCAATACACTAAGTACAGACTTAGTTCAGTTTGTTATTTCGGCTAAGGTAAACCAAGCAATGGTTTGACTTATTAAAGCTAGTTGGGCAACATGAAGTATTATTTCGGTTGACAGTCTGCCTAAATTCAACATCAACTACAAACAACTTTCTAGTCCGGTTGCATTATAATTTTGGATCAAAAACCAGTGTTTCTCAAGTTATTGTATGTGTTCAAGTGTTCTTATTGCTAAATTTTTCCAGAAGTAAAACAAGGCAAAAGCAAGTGGAATGAGAGTGTTTTTCAAAAACACAGACCTAAAAGCTATGGGTTAAACAAAATACAAAAAGCAAGAAAAGAGAAACAGGTTTGTGATGCTTACCAGATGAAGAGGAAGGAACTGGAGATGGAAGCAGCAGCAACAGTGAAGAACGTGAACTCATGGAGCTTCAAAGACTGTAAGGTTGAAGAACAATGGGGGAATGAGAGAGAGAAAGAAGAGATTGAAACAGTGGAAGCTCAGGAATGAATGATTTGAAATGGAAAGTTTGTTTTGTGTAAAGGACAAAAAAAAGGCAAGACTGTTCAAATCTCGCGAAATACGAAGGCGGCGTAACAACTGCGAAGAGCCAATTAGAGCCTGCCACGTGTCACTAGAATGGGAAGCAATTCACTTTCTATCACTAAAAAAACGTTTTGACCGGATAAGGATAGCTCGGCTGGAAAGGTTAAAACTTTTGTCCGGTTTATAGACAGGTAATCCCTATCATACTGCGCAGATGGAATTAAGGGGCAATTGAGAGGGTAATTTATGTCAAATTGGGCCGAGTTGGGCCGTTTTGGGCCTCGGTGTAAAGGGCTGAGTAAAAAGGCCATAAAGTCACTCCGGTCTTGAAGAGGCTTAAAGTTAGTCCGGTCCCAAGCCCAAAAGTTAGTCTGGTCCCAAGCCCAGAAGTTAGTCCGGTCCGATGGAGGCTTAATGTTAGTCCGGTCGAAGGATACTTTGTTGTTAGACCGGTTCAAAGGTGCTTTGAGTTTATACCGATCATGGCGCAGTGTAACTAGCTCAGTCTAAACCGTGCTGAAAGTTAGTTCGGTTTTGAGCATGCCATGGTTTGTGGAAGAGGAACCAAGGACAGTGAACCGAACTAAGTATAGTTCGGTTTATTCTGCAGCTAAGTATAGCCATGCTTACTTCGGTCGTGATACTCCGGTCAGAATAAAACCATCTCACTTAGTTTAAGCAGTGAGGGGGGTGTTGAAGGATAAGCATGATCTTTCAGGAGTATGAATCCTATGAGGACTCTACATAGAGAAGTAAGAGTCCTACTTGGATTATGCCACACGAAACCTATAAAAGCTCACAAACATCACCTATGGAGAGGTAACACAACTTTGATTTTCGAATACACAGAGCTTTTGCCTATTTGTCTAGTTTGCTGACTTAGGCATCGAAGAGGTTTCCGGCACACACCCGCCGGCTAGCTCACTTTTGTGTTTTCAGGTGAAAAAGCGACATCGTACAGAGGAACGCAGACTTGATCAACAGGATTATACGAGAAGGTTTATTTCTTTCCCGTACAAATAGCAACAGGACATCGTTTTCAATTCATTCAATTATCTCATTATCAGTTGAATCAAATAATTAAACAATTCATCAAATCCATTTTATATAGTCTTATGAGATGAATGCATATGCCATGCCATGCTCAAAATATTTTTCTTATCTTTTGAAAATCTTACGCACAATGCCATTTTGAAAATACATTAATCTAACAATTTCAATAAAATTCCAAGATGGTGAATACGACTCAGGTAATCCTAGGCAGGTGTCTGCAAGTAGACTATACAAGTACTACCAATTTGTCATTTTTACCAGTATTAACTGGAAGACTCGACACCTATAATCTGTTATTTTTACCAGTATTAACTGGCAGGCTCAACACCTTTCCGCGCGGGTTTCTGGTCTTTCACCATGGACACTCAGGCCAACTTAACCACCAACTACACCCCTATCTGGACTTACCATGTATTTACCAAAAACAAAACAATAGATCTTGTTTCATAAAACAATTTCTCTTTTAAAACCACAATCTTCCAATGCAAGATTAAAAATCAATTTCAATAGTGGTTCGATAAATGATAATGCAAAATGTACAATCCTTCATATGATTCCATTTCCAATTTCCTCCACATAATTCTCCATTGTGATCAATTTCCATATCCCTATTAATGTAATATCATGATACAATCCCAAGAGATAATATAATAATGCCAATGTTCATGTATTTACCACATGTAAATCAACAACTTCTAACTTAGTCTTTTCAAGACAATTCAACAATATTCCTTATATAAAACAAATTTCCAAAGTCAAATATTTTCTTACCTTTTCAAAAATCTCCTCATTTAAATACCAATATGGCAATCCCCTAACAATTATCAAAACTAAAACTTCAAAGCAATAGTTATCAATAGCAATAACATATGACACCAAAGTGGGTTCTAGTTTTCATCAATTTTTAACTCACATCATTTATCAATGAAATGTAATTACAATCTTTTCAAAACTCATCCCCATTCTAAACATTAAATAGAATCAAATTCTTATTTTTCTCATGCAAGTGAAATCTCGAGATCTTCAAGTTCAATCATAATTCTCAATAAGCATAAATGAATATTCTAACATTTAATCAATTATATCAAAATCTTCTCTTGACTATAAATATAAAAAATAATGTGAGTGTTTACTTTCCGATTATCAACATCAACCGCATCAAATTAAACCAAGGAAAAATAAATAAATAAACAAATAAAAGTTTTGATAACTCATTCTTGTTTTAATCCAATTCATCCATTTGCTCCAAACGAGCTAAAATCATATTCTTTTCCTTTATTGTCAAAATCCGCCAAAACAATTCAAATATCTCATATATGAATTTTAGGTATTATTATGATAACATAACTCAATTAGTAAAACTATGGACCAAATATCATATCACATCAACTTAATCTCGCTTAATTTCCCCAAATCTTATTCTTGGTCAACATCATCATTTTTAATCTCATAATATTAGAAGTTAGGAATTTAAACCCAATAACACTCCTTTAATTACGAAGGATTTTAAATATTAACCAAACTAATTTAATTCATCAAATTAGTAAATCCATTAAGTTCGCCATCTTCCAAACTAATAACAGTAAATATAAATTCACATGACTCATCACTCAAAATACCCCTACATTTCATGCCTAGCCACTTTCCCAAATCTCTACAAACCACAATTTCACAACTTTTCTAAAATTAATAAATTAACATTTACAAAACATCATAAATATCACACTTTTAGAGTCTTAAATCCCAAAATCATTCTATAATCTCAATTTAACAATTCACACCATATTCATCAATATCAATTTATTTTTCTTCTCAAAAATAAATTCCAAAACTCAACGATGAGATAAATATTTCAACATTATTTTTCCAAAATAAATTATCTAACCATAATATGAGGTAGATACAACTCATACAACTATTTATTTTATTTTATTTTTGGATTTTTAACAAGTATTTCCAACACAAGATGATTTTTCCAAATCAATTTCAAAATAACAATATTCTTAACATTTCAACATAATTTCTCTTCCAAAAATTACCAAACAAAAATCTGAAATATATATATATACAATAGCTCTTATAATGATATATTTTCTCAAAATAACCCTAACATAGCTTTAATGTAAATATGAAGAAAGTCCCTACCTCAAATAATGAATAAGAGCAGATATGGAAGGAAAATCTTGCCCGATTATGAATCCGAGACTACCATTGCGAAGATCACGACGAGCTCTCCGACTTTCATTTACAAAACTTTTACAAAATCTCACTCTAAGGACTTCCACTCAAAGCTCAAAGGTTGAGCATCAATGGAGAACAAGGAAAGAGAGAAAGGTGCGTTGCGTGTGTCTCCTTTTCCCCACGAGAGAGAGAAAGAGAGAGAGAGAGAGAGAGAGAGAGAGAGAACCCATGTGTATTGATGTATTTTTTTTGCACCAAGCAATGTTGTCCCTCTCCCCATGTGCCTTCTATGTGTACATGTGTCTCTCTTTATAAAAATATATTTTTCCTTCCCAAGCTTGAACCCCACTCCAGCACTCACTTCTCTCTTTTGTAAAGAAATATCCTCCACCACCCAACTGACCATGCATGTTCCCTTTATATTTGTATTCCACCACACAAAAACAAAAACATCATCACCCTATCTTCCACCACAAAAACCATCATTAGAATATATTCCCTTCCTTTAAATAAATAAATAAAATACAAAATCGAACTGTTTTTGCACAGAATTTATACAGCAATCAAATTCAAAAATTTGTTCAATTAAATTATGCACTGACTATTTAAAAAAAAAATTTTGCGTCATTACACTTTACTATTTTCTTAAACAAAGCATCAGAAATTTAAAAAAAAAAAAAAATTGAGTATGAACTGAAGGAAGCTCTACAAGTTCTTTCACTACAAATTCACAAATAAATCAACAATAATCAACAAACAACAATTCAAATCAACAACTAGAAGATTAGAAGACCAACCGAGCCAAATCCCCTTCTTTGAACAAATTTGAAAACTAGAGTTTTAAGAAAATTGGAGTTTTTCCCTCTTACATAACTTAAAAGCCAAATCTCATCATCAATAACAATAATCATCAAAATATACATAAACTCTTCCAAAAATCATGAGATATAGCCCTTTTTTTAAAACAAATCCGTTTTATAACACAAATACATTTCATATACATCTTGGAAACTAATGAAAATACCACATGTGTCTCAAATTAATGATATAATAGGTTAAAAGTACCCCTACCTCAAGATTGAAGACGAGAAATGAAAACCCAACACTACACTTCAAGAAATCTTGAAACAATCAGTAGAACTTCAAAATCAAACTTGTTTTTCAACCCCTTTGGAAGATCTAAGGTGGATCTTGAGTAAAATTAAGAAAAATCAAGTGTTTAGTGTAATGCCCCCAATTTATTAATAACAAAAACATTATTCATAACATAATTAATTTTAAACCATTCATCACCAACCATCAACATTAATCCAGCACCCTCTTTCTCATTAAACTATAACCTTAAAAGTACAAATTTCATGTTCAACTTATAATTACATCAACATTAGCATAGTTCAAGAAATTAGAGGAGATAATACAAAATTGCCCTATTGGCTTACAATTATCAAAGCCATGCTTTGTTACAGCAAAATGGACTTGGAGTCCCAAAACATGTATGCTCGGAGCTTCTACAAAAATACATCCACGAGCTTTCGTGCTCCAACCAACACAAAACTCCCACCTTCTTCTCATTAGAGTGGTGGCCCATCACCAAGTCTCAAAATGTTAGATAAGAATGAGTTAGATGCCCAATAAAAAACTTTTAATAAAGTATCTAGTTATTCAAAGATCCATATAGTATCATCACAACCAAATCATATTTAATTCACTCATAATATTACTTTAAAGGAGAAAGTAAGAATCCATAGTTTTTAGATAAATTAAACACCGGGGGTAAATACTCCATGAACTAAAGAGAGTCCCAATACATACATATACATAGGTTTACATCCAAAAATATCCCCACATTTGCTGGCTATTAATACGGCGGGAAATGGGCACCCCAAATCATCCATTTTTTCACTTTTACCAACTACAATATGGTAGGACCAGTGGACACCCAAAAATATTTTCCCACATTCGTCTGGCGATAAGCTCAAGACAGAGTAATTGGGCACCTAGACTTCCCTATGCGGGTACCAACCATACACAACACTTTCCCAAAATCGACTCTTTACCTGGACTACCAAGCTATTTACCTTCCCTTTAATAATTTTTTCGTAGTTTCCAAGTATTCATACATTCATTAGAGTTAAAGTAATCTTTCACCATCCAAGCAATTGAGGCAAAAATAAAATGACAATATCTAACATCTCAAGAACGTTTCAAATTCACAATTCTCCGTTCAAATACCTCGTCAATTTAGAGAATTAAGGGTCAATTTCATTTTTATTACATCATTTCTAAAATTTCAAAGTTCGGGTTTTTACGAGATTTGGGGCTTTTGCCCCTCCAACATATATAATATTAATTTTCATCAAAAACTTTCATAATTCATGGCTAAAAGTAGAAATTTAAAGAAAAATGTAGGGAAATTACTATTTTTGTAAGGAAACTTCAACTTATAAAACATTCATTAACTCACCAATGTCATGGCAACGCCACATAATCATCTTCAATTTAAAAGAGATGCAAGGTTAAAAGTAGTCCTACCTTAAAAATCAAGACAAAGAAGCTAGGTTTTGGAGGAACTCTTCGTAAAATCCAAATCCAATCGATAGAATCCAATATCTCCAAGTGAACTTCACTTTTTGCAAGAACTTTTAGCTTGAATCTTAGTGTAATAAGAGATTTCTAGAGAGAAATAGCTAGGGTTTTTGGAGATAGAGAGAGAGGAAAGCAGAGAGAAAAGAAAAAGTAAAGAAAATTATCTAAAAGTCACTTTTTAAGTGGTTGATGTTGCGCAGATCGCTCGAACAATCTTTTCACCACTCAAGCAGTGAATGAAACCCTTCAATATCTCTGTCTACAAAACGAGATACTAGGAACCCCCTCATCTTCGCTCGAGTGACCACTTGTTCGCTCGAGCAGTCCCTCGACCTACAAAACAAACTACTAAGAGCACTTCATCTCCGCTCAAGCAGTCACCTGAAACGAATTGTCACATTTAGGATTGGGGTTTCGGTAATGGGTGATAGAGAGAGAAAATGCATGAAAAAAGTGAGAGAAAAAGTGTTTAGATCGACTTTTTAAAACTGTTATCTCAAACAAACCACTCGAGCGATGTACACAATATCGTATAGACAACTCAAGCAGCTTTCCATCACTCGAGTGGTAAATGCAAGATCTTAGAAGTTTTGCAGGTCTACAGTGAAAATACTTAGAGCTTCAATTCTCCGCTTGAGCAATCACTTTACAGCTCGAGCCGTCTCGCTTGCAACATACAAGATATTAGGAATCTCGAGTCACCGCTCGAGCGACCACATTACCGCTTGAACGGTCTCCTAGAACAGAGTGTTAGATATCCCACCAAAACTCACCATTAGCATCAACATTATTGTTTCTTATTCTTGCGAATAGAAGAAAGTTTGAACAAAATCATACAATGGATGAGAAAAATAATGAAAGCTATTTTTTAAAATAACCCATCAAAAAAAAGATAAGTATTCACATAAATATCAAAGTATAATTCTTGATTTTTGTGTGTGTGTGTGTTTTTTTAAACATAAAAACGAATTCAACCTGTTTAACGTCATTACTGTTCGAATCTAAAAGTCCGAAATATTGTTCAGCATTGAAAGCCCGAATCCTAATTTTTCAATTTAAAGTTTAACTTCTCAATATGATTTCATTCGTTCAATTTCAAATTTTCAGAAAGAACCTAATTAACTCTATGTCGTGAGCGAGCTCCGACAAACGACTGTGGTCAGTGGTCGACACGAAGTTCAAGCTTCAAGGTCGAAATTTTCAAGCTTCAAGCTTGGTGAATGCGATGTGAACGTGAAGTTTTCAATTTTCAAGCTCGAATATGAAGTTCACTCTCTTGTTCTCCTTCGTTGTCCTCATTCACCGATGTCGCCTTCGCAGGTGTTGTGTTTCTTATATCTGAACAAGAGGAAGGTTTTTGGATTTT
The DNA here is from genome assembly GCA_025200525.1 of Camellia lanceoleosa. Classification (NCBI taxonomy): domain Eukaryota; kingdom Viridiplantae; phylum Streptophyta; class Magnoliopsida; order Ericales; family Theaceae; genus Camellia; species Camellia lanceoleosa. The sequence goes on along the minus strand of CM045761.1, from coordinate 71,153,339 downwards.
TTTTAATTTGTTTATTATTTGATTGTACCTTGAAAGGTACTTTGGGAAAAAATATAGAATGTGTTGATAATAAATTATAACCCTAAATAGTTGAACAAAGTATACTGAAAAATGATTTTTTTGGTGTAAATAGAATCTCCCATTAAATGTCAAAATTCAAAGCCCAAAAAATCCAATAATTAGAGCATTTAAGACCTCAATTATCAGTCCACAAAACTTCTCAAATGGCTTAATATGGATGGAGCCCTAAACTACAGCCCAATTTCTTTTCTATCTGGACCTACAAATTGCAACCGATTTAACTATTAAAAATTGCTTAAGTCCAATTTCGCCACAAAAAGGCTTTAAAGAATCAATTTTCATAAGGTCAATTTAAAGCTATTTTGGGATGATAAAAAATTAAGGACTTGTTTGGTAGGTAACATTTACATTTACTACTTTTTTATTTATATTTACAGAAAATTTTAAAACTATAAACAAAAACTCATTTAATTTTTGTTTTCGTTTTCAAAAAATTATAAATAGTTTACAGAAATACAAAAAATCACCCATTGTTAGCTACCAGCGCCAATCAAACAACAACTATCTTTGGCCACCACCTGCTATCGCCACCAACCACCTCCCACCAACGGTAACCACTTTTGGATACCACATTTTCTTGAAATCCAACTTCATTAGTGAGGTTCAATTTTATTAAAAATTGGTCAGAGGTTCAATTTTATGGGTCCATATGATATTATGTCAAGTGATTGATCTGTATTGATTTTAAAAATATGATTAAAGAAATATATCTGTAAGAACTACAAGAATATGGTTAATAAAATATATTAGTGAGGTTCTCTTTTTCCAAAAAAGAAATACATATTTTCGTGAAAAATATGAATCATATATTATTTTTAAGTCCTTGGTGTTGAAAAAATCATCGCAGTAGAAAGTCTTTGACATTGATGGTGGATAAATAAGGGAACATAATAAGTTGACAAGTAAAAATATATTAAACTTTTGGATACTTAAATACAACTTTTGTGCAAAGGTAGAACTAATAGAAAGCGTAAATCCAAAATTACGTCGCTCTCTACTCCAAATCCCAATAACAAAACAACCAAAATCATTAAAACTACACATTTCAAAAAATAAAGCTTCACATACTCACCAACTCCTAAAAAATAAAAATTTAAGAGTTTTTTCAACAAAATTACTAGGAAGAAAAAGAAAAATGAACCTTCAAAGTAACACAATGCACTTAAACAGTAGCACTTAAAACACATCAAATCTAAACAGTCAGTAATGGTTGATTCACCTGTGAAACTCCACAACTAAAAAACCCTTCACAACTTTCATTCGCTTCGGCTTTAGTAGTGGTATTAGTAGTAACAGTGGATTTTAGATATGACCAATGCCTATAATAGATAATCCCAAAACATATTATCAGCTTTGCGATGCAAACACATATGTTGTTGTCTTTTTGATAAACAACAATAATTTCCAGGAAAAGTCCCAAGAACACATCCAAGAAGCTAAAGTCCAAATAACCGTAGCGTAGTTTCCTAAATGCATGAAAATCAACAACAAAACATATCCATGCAAGAGAATACTTGATATCTCCAATAAACTGTCTCAAAATCATAGCAATGCATATAGTGAACACATCCATTGCAAACTTAGCAAAGGGTCCAAGTCGACAATGATGCTTCTCCATGGATATTGTTCGATTTTATGGACCAGTGTCATGTGCATAGATTAGAAGAGATCCATGTGCAGATAAGGCTATCACATTCATTACGATCAGAAATAGTCCGATGAGATTATCTCGAATATAGTACTTTTGATGTCTTTCAATAACATAATAATTCCAGCTGAAGATGATGTACGAGCCAAAATAGAAGCCAAAAATACCCAACAAAACCCAGGGATTAGTCGTGTGTTCTACATAAAATAAAATACGTGGCTGAAACAGTTAGTTCATAAAAGACATTCTTCTATATAACAACAATAATAGTAACAGGTGGACAAATTATACATACTTTGATTCTTGTTTCATTTTGATCATGTAATTTTAATTCACTCAATTTTGATCACTAATTTATAACTTTGTATTAATTTGATTAAATTTTTTTACGAAAAATGCACACATGAGCAACATGTGTCACATTTTTAGAGGCAAAATTATAAACTTGACCAACTCAATGATAATTGTTTGTCAAAAATCGCCAATGATATTATCCATTGGACCAAATTGACAAAAAATATAAAAATTGAATCAATTGAAAGTGTAGAAATTAAAATGACCCAAAAAACAAAATATAAGGACTACTAGTATAATCTGTCCTAATAAAATTATTCTTATATCTATACTATTATATATGTGAGCACTTAAACCCTTTCTTTCTCTCTATGATGAGACCCTAATGTTCTATTCAAAAAAACAAACAAACAAAAAAATAGAGAAGAAGGTGAGACTTGAACTTAATGTTATATAGATTTGATAAAAAAAAGACTCTTACCATCTATCTCTCTATCTATACTATCATTATGTGAGCACTTACTTTTGTGTCTTGAAACTTTCTTTCTCTTTATATCAAGTGTCAAATTTTCTATTTAAAAGAAGGAAAAAAAAAAAAAAAAAAAAGTAGGTCACACTTGAACTTGACTATATAAATTTGATAAAGAAGAGTCTTACCATTTGAGTTACATATAACATATAGCAAATATTTTGTTTTTATTTATTTGATTTGCATACACATTGTGTGTATCAACTGCTAGTATAAAAAGATTTTGGGTTAATTCCATTTTTTGTTCCTAAAATATGAAGTTTGTCATTTTGGAACCCCAATGTTTAAATTGTGTTAATTTAATCCCCACTATACAAAAAAAATTTCCAATTTAGTCTCCAAGCAAATTGAAATACTTTTATACATTAGGAACGAAATTGATACAATTTAAAAATTGGGAATCAAAAGGACACAAGACTCATATTTTGGAGACGAAAAATGTAATTATCCCAAAAAATGATAATATTTAAATTATCCATCTTACGCTGTGTTTGGTTGAGGGATTTGAGGAGGGATTTAGAAAGGGAAAGGAAAAAGTTAGGTGAAATGTGAATAAAATATACTTACATTTCACCTAGTTTCACACACCTTTTCCCTTTCCCTTTCCAAATCCCTCTCCAAATCCCCCAACCAAACAATGAAAAGTAGGGGTTAATTTCATTATTGGTCCCAAAAATACAAGCTGTATGTCATTTTGAATGTCAATATTTGAATTGTGTTAATTTGTTTCCCAATATATAAAAATGTTTAAACTGTGTCATACAAATAAAATGATAAAAAAATCATAATTATTTATTGTTCATCCAAATAGAATGATATAAGTCATAATTCTTTATTTCTTTTTTTATCACAGAAAATATGATTTTGTAAAAATGGACCACAACATTGATGCGATAAGATGCTATTGACAATTAAGAGGATAAAAGAGTAATTAACCCTAAACTCAACAAAGAAAGAAATACTTGGAAGGTTACTTACTATCATCCATCTTCGATAATCAATAAACCTACGAACCCTAAACCAAAGCAAAACAACATTAATCAAATCAAAGCAAGATCCTCAAATATGCATACAATATGTAAATGTATCTAGAGAGAGAACTAATGTATGACTGTAACTGAACTAATGTATGCTCTCTGGACTGCTGTCTTTGGTGGTTGATGTCTCTATGGTTGATTCTGCTGTGGAGAGTTGATGCAGGGTGTGGCTGCTGCTGTCTTACTGCAAGCTGGAGTCAGTTTGATTAATTAGCTTAATTAGTTGCCCCTGCTGCTCTGTATTGCTCTTCTGTTCTGTTTTGATCTGTCTGCTCGGTTGCTCTTGGTCAGATTTTGTTCCAGGTGAATCTGCACTACATTGAGGCTGATGTTAATGTGTTAGTAAGGTCTGTATGCTACTGCTACTGTTCAGTGGATTGGTCTGGTCTGTTTGATTGGTCTGATGCTGCTGGCTATTTAGCTCTGTTGAGACTAGTCTGCTTGGGCAAATGGGACTTTTATGCATTGTCTAAGAGGATTTGTTTAAAGCAACTTTGTCCACAAACAAGCTTAATTACTTGCTCTCTGCTGGTGGTTCAGGTATATATGCAATGGGAGTTGAATTTGCTGGTCCTGTATAGGAATAGTTGGATGCAAGTCTTGGTGATTTCTCTGCTGGTCCTGTATAGGAATAATTTGAGTGTTTTTTCTGGTTTTTGGTTGGTTGCTCACCAACTTCGGGGGTGCTAGCAAATGATAGGATGTGTTCTTTGGTGCCAACTTAGTTGGGATGAATTAGGTCATCGTGATGCTTTTGCACTTCCTCTCTTTATTGATGTTTTGTTTTGTATCTTGTTCCTTACTTTTCATCAATAAAGTTTCTTTTTTGCCGATTAAAAAAAAAAAAAAACTGAAACGTGGCAACCCTATAACCTTTTCATAATAAAACATTAATGCATTAAAGATAATCACAAAATGTTTTTCTTGAAAAGTCCAACGCCTACCTAGGGGTGTGCGCAATGCGGGTTGGTACAGCTTAGGATAAAAATAGAAATCGTACTGTGGGTGGCGGATTGATAAAAGTGTCATTAGAAATTGTCATTTTTCTTATAAAAAACAGACAGTTCAATTGACAAATAATGGCTGATTTGCCTTGACAGTTCGGACGGATTGGCGGTTTATAAAAAATATAATTCAAATTACAAAACTTGACTCTCAAAGAGTAAAACGATCTAATTTATAAATTAACTAAAATAGTCAAAATTAAAATATTCATCTAATATAACATTAAACATTAACAAACTAGTAAACTAAAAATCTAACAATCCAAACAAATTATACAATAACAATTTAACAAGACAATTAATACTAAAAAAATAACATCATCCAACATCCAACATAACTCTAAAAAAATTCTCAAAAGTTAAATCTAATCAAAGTCCACAAACAATTCAAAATATCAAACTCAACATTACTCCATTTATTCAATGTACGGGAAATTTATTAGAATGTTATTATGAGAAGAGTTGTGAATCCCAAACAAATAAAAATTATCAATATGGGTTTTAAATAAATAAATAAATAATTAAAAAAGAATGAATTAAAAACATGAGCAGAAAGCAATTATATGGCATACATACAAACCAAACTATGAATAGTTATATATATATATAGAGAGAGAGAGAGAGAGACTTATACGGCATACATACAAACCAAACTGTGAGTAGTTATATACATATCACTCTGGCAATATTGTTCCCAAAAAAATAAAAAAAAAATTACTTTATTCTTACTCAATTATATGCCTCCTCTTTAGGGGTTTATGAAACAAAATAAATTAAACTGTCATTTTCACCAAATAAGTGTCCAATGGGGAGATTTTGACTAAATATCCCATAAAATTAATGTATGAAAAATGGCTTTCTCAAGTTCAAATTTAAATTTAAAAGAATTTGAAGAATTTGTAAAGTCTATTATTGGTTCCATTTAGATCATTTAAACAATTTATTATTAGAACCCTTAATATATAACAATCGGTTCAATAATTATAATTTTTTTTTTATTTTACAATGCTTGGCAGAAGGGCTTTTCATGGCCGGCCATGTAAGGCCCGACTAATTAGCCAATGCTGGAGGTCTATTAACAAATCAAGGCAATGGACTTAGGCCTTAAGTTTCATGGCCGAGTCGGGCCAAGCCAGCCCATTGGCTAGGCTTAGGGCATGTCCAGTAATATCAAATATAGTGGAAGAAGTTAATTGACTGCTATATATTCATATACTGATTGTAAATTCCAATTACAACAACAAATATGTTGAACTAATTATAAACATCTACTCAGCCCTCGTTAGGTTGCTTAATCTACGAACAATATTTTTATTTTTATTTTTTTTAACAGAAAAAAATATAGGAATAATTACAATCCAACGTAGGTTTTTTTCAAAAAACATTCAAATAAATGATAAACTTTATAAATATTAATAATTAAACTCCTAAACTTTTTCATAAATTTATAATTATTCTGTGAATTCAAAAAGTTTTAATTACTCCAATATATATCTATACTATTATATATGTGAGCACATGACTTGGTATCTAATAATGTGGTGACTTCTGTTTCTGTCACGTAGCAAATTTTCCTATCCTAAAATATAAAAAAAAAATATTACTCAAAGCGTGATAAGAACACTTTTATCATTTAGACAAGATACATATTATAATATTAATTTTTTTATTATTTATTTTTATACTTATTTATCTGAATTGCACAAGTATTATGTATGTCACCCACTAGTATATATATATATATATATATTGATGTAAATTAAAGAGCACAACATCAACCTTAATAAATAAATAAGAGTTTGGCTTTTGGTTATTTGACTTTTTGACTATTTTAACCTAGGACTAAAAAGTCTCGTTTGGGAAAGATTTTTTTGCCAGAAAGAATGTAATAATTATGGGATGGATGTGATATTTTGTCTTATTAAATTAAAAAGTCTATTTTATCTTTTTGTAAGTAAAATAATCCTAAACCCAACTCAAATCCATCTTTCCAAACAGAGGCTAAATCAATAAAAGAGATTGAAGTGTAATCTATAAACAATAGACAGAAACACCGAAATAATGAATATAAGTTGGGGAAATCGAGACCTACAGATTTAGAGGAGATTTCGAATGAAGACTGACGTAGTGAAGCACCTGCAATGGAAAAAAAGAAGAAATCATAAATCATTGAAACGACGTCTTTTTTGTTTTAATAAAAAGGTAAGCTTTGAAATTGTTTGAACCATTAGTTGCAAAGAGTTGGTAACAATTTAGGAGTATTGTCGACGTGGATAAGGATCAAAAACAGATTCGTGTGTGGCAGGTTTGTTATTTGAATTATTTTATTCTAGTTTCATTATAAGACTCAAATTTTTGAATTTTTAAAAAAAGTAATAATAAAAAATAAATAATAGAGCAGGCCGACCAGTTGAAGGTCTAAATTTGCAGCCCATACACACCAGTAATTGGAGCCTTTTAAGGTCTCAATTATCAGTCCACAAAATTTCTCGATTTATACTTTAAATGGCCCAATATGGATAGCCCTAAATTACAGCCCAATTTCTTTGCTCTCTTCACCTACAAATTGCAACCCTTTCTTCAAAGGCCTTACAGTTTAAGTCCAATTTTCGCTCAAAAGGCTTTAAAGAATCAGACTCATAATGTTAAAACCTTTTGTTGAGTGCTAAGTTCCATTAATTAAAGTTAGTTTGGACGGAATAAATTTTCTTTATAAAGACCCAAAAAATTATGGCAGAATTAAAGACCCAAACTGCCGGAAACTATGTCTCAAACCTAGAGCTAAGCACAGTTCCATTTGATTTGGTATTGAAGTAAACCAAAATCAAACTACTATCTACGATTTCATAAAATTTGGAATCAAATCAAATTATTAAAAATCTTACAATCAAATTATTGGAAAAAATAATTTCATGGTGACTTTAATGTGAAATTAAAGTAGATTCCAATCATTGGTTGAGATGAGATTAAATAGGTTTAGATTCTTTGTAACAAAGTCTTTACACCACAAAAAGAATGACAAAAAACTATTGAGAATTGAATGAGAAATTATCTCATAAAAATGGCCTTATGAATGAGGTATTGAAAATTGTGTATAACTACCAATCCCATATTGATTGTAGAGAAAAACTTTGATGAGTATTTAAACCTCAAGATTTTGATAAGGGCATGAGCCCTTTGGGGCATCCAAATTTTTCGAAGAAAGGGAGTTATGGATGTTTCAATAATGGGTTTGGGCCAAGACTATGATGCAAGTTGGTTAGGCAAAAATTGCCACACGCTCGTGCACGCACTGCCCGCCCTCTTGGATCGGGCCGGGTCCGTGGTTCGTGGATCTTGGGCTTAAGCTTGAGAGAATGAGTTAGGTTTGGGCTAGGCCGAATTGGTGGTCCACCAACCTAATCTTTTTTAGCCAAGTCTGCTGCAAATATATATATTATAGTGTGTATAACTCACACATTGAGGGTTGGTTTGGGATGTACTAAAAAAATGCACTTTTTGACTTATTGGTGGATTTGGGTTGGGTTTGGGTTGGGTTTGATGTGATGTGTTAGAGAGGTGATGTGATTTAAATAAGATGATGTGACTTAAATAAGATAGTGACTTTTTAACTTTTTGACTTATTTAGGACATGCCAAACCAAGCCTGAATTTCCATCAATTGGTCCATTACTCCAAGAGTAATAATAAGCATTGGTTACTAGCCTTCGTGGGCATTAGTTGCCAGCTTTCATAGCTGGAAGGTTTCTCCTCTATTTTCCATTGTGTATAAAAGAAAGCCCATCTCCCTTGGGTTCAACAAAGAAATTTTGCTCTCAGATTAGAGTCAAGTCAGTCTCCTCTTATAATTTTCTTCCTGTGTGAGAGAGTACTACCATTGTTGATTTGCCAAAGTTAACAAAAAGTGCTTTTGCGTTAGCAGGTCTAAACCGTCGTATCCTGAAAGACAAAAGTCGATGAATCTCCAACACCCACGGTGAGGCGGCTAATCTGTTTTAAGGACACTGTGGTATTACACAGGCTTCAGTTTGTGCTTTCTTTATCATTTTATTGTATTGTGTATTTTTGTGCAATATCATTGTAAATTCCAACATATTTTCTTAGTCTATAATTTAATTTGATTAATCATGAATCTATTTATTTTAATTAATTACATTAATTTGTATAACACAAACCAAACTGAATCATGAAAACACGGTTCAATTCAGTTCGATTTGGAATAGTTTTCTTGAATTTTGTCAATCATTCATAACATAATCACAAGCTCAAATATCAAGTCACTGGGGACAACCCGTGCCTGAAGGTACTTCCCAACAAAATTTAAAAATATATTCAATTTTATTACACGATTGTTTAAAGTACAGCAATTAACAACTCAAAAAATATACTTTCAAAACATTATATCATAAACATTTCAATTTTATTAACCAACTTTAGGATTCTAAAGTATGAACTTCATATTAACACAAAAATTAAAAGTAAAAACACCCAGATAAGTGAGTCAAAAAAATATTATAACCATTACATTTCGACACTCTATAATCCAAAAAACAAATTATAATTCACTAAATAAATCACATCAGGGCTATGCAATTCTAACAAATTAAATTTAAAATTAAAAACCAACCAATGAACACCAGCGAGTGCTCTACAATTTTAAAAAAATAAATTAAAATTAAACACTAAACAATCCATCACAAAAAAATAAAATTAAAGTTAAATACCAAACAATGCATGCAAAAGGTTTGGTGGGGTGACCATTGGTGTTTAGGTGAAATTTTACACCAAACCGATAACGTCGGTTTAGTTACATTGCTATATACAATAATGTACAAAGTGGTGGTTCGAAAACTTTTTAATTATTAATTGCTATTACATCCCTAATTATTATTGTACATAGCAATTATTTACGAAAGGAAAATACCTCATTATAATATTAATATCATCAAGTATGCAGTGACTACAAATAATGTGACCATAATGATATTCAACTTTTTAATTTTAGCTTTTGCACAAATCAATTCAAAGATTGTCAACATCAATTTGTTCAATATATCTAAGTATTCGAAAATATAAAACTTACAAAATATTTTTAAAAACTTAAATTCATATCTCTCTCTATATAGATATCATTTAACTTTCATTACTTTCATAAAAATTCTTACATTTGGTATAAATGCAAAATCACGTATTTGAATTCTTCTATCATTTGATATTATTAATGAATGTGAAATTGATAATCCATTTTTTCGGTTTCAAGATATCAACTTTTGTGATATAGGATTCATAGTAAATCTGGATAAACATGTCAATATATATATTATTGTTCGAATTATACTGGCATATGCAATTTGTTAATATTATACAATCATAATATACCACCGTTGAATATGATTTGTATAACAGAATCAATATATATATATTATTGTTCGAATTATACTGTCATATGCAATTTGTTAATATTATACAATAATAACATACCACCGTTGAATATGATTTGTATAACAGAATAAATTATCTGTATTTGCATGTAGCGAGACATAGACCTAAAAGACATTTTATCAATATCAAAATCTGTATATGCATATAAATATTATAAAAATCGATAAAAAAATAATCTTACCATGACAAATAGACATATTGGTCTCCATTTTTAACACTAAAGATAAGAATACACAAATAGACCTATTTGTCTCCATTTGTTTTTTATAAAAATTTAAATGTGATTTATTATTGTAGTTAGGGGTAATTTTTTGACCTAAAAGTATAAATCAAACTAAATCACAATATAAATAATTTATATCTATATTGTGAAAGTGAAACTTAAATAATCGATTACTTGACTAAATAATTTTATAAAATTGACAAATTAATTATAGAGAAACAAAATCAACCAAACAAAATAAATTTTCAAAGTCCAAACCGAAAAGCACAAATCAAACTCGTATCACAATATAAATTATTTATATCTATATTATAGATTTATAACATAAACGGAATGCATTGTCAACCGTGGCGGAGTCAAGAAATTAAATCAAATGGGACACTTATTAATTACACTATTAAAATTTTTTATAAAAATATTTCACGTAAATTTTTACCATTAACTTCAAGAAAGATAAAAATAATAATAATAATAATCAGTATGTTTGGTTTTAGTTTTCTGAATTCAATTTTTTGAAAACTAAGTATTTTATTTTTCGTATTTTTTTTGTTTTAGTGAATATTTTTAAATTTTTAAATAATTTTTTTACTTTTTTCGATGCACATTACTTAGATATGTATCCAAATAGTAAAATATTTGTGAAAAAATATTTTAAAAAATTAATAAATATACACAAAAATACGAAAAATGTACTGAATTTTCATATTATTTATATAGTTTTTGGTAGTTAGTTTATTTTTTGAAGATTTTTTTCACAAATATTATACTTTTTAGGTATATTTATGTTAGGTGTGTTTAAAAATTAAAAAAAAAAATTGCTTAAAATATTAAAAAAAATTTATTGATAATATTAAAATACAGAAAATAAAAATGTAGAATTTTTTGAAAACTAGAACCAAATAAGCTAAATATTATTTGTAATTAGTGTATCATGGACAATATTAAAAAAAGTCAAGGATATAAAGTTTTAAAATAAATTATATAATGATAAAGTAATTTTTTATACAAAATATGCATAAAAATTCAATATAATAGTTATACCACGTCATTATTAACATGTGATATCACAAACCAATAGTAAAGAAACACATGAAGAATGAACGTTACATGTCAAATGTAACTAACAATTCAATAAATTCTATATTTGCATTGAGATTAATTATGTTTGCATATTAATAGTGATAGACATCACCATTATATTAGAATTTTCATAGATAATAATGTCGTAATCACTTTATTTTCAATCAAAATAACAATTATTATTCTTATTATTTTAAAAATATTATTGACATTTAAAATAATATTTTTATAAACTTTTTTATTTAAAATATTTTCTTTATGTTTGCTTAAATAAATAAATAAAATTCCAAAACGCATGGGGGCACGTGACCCCCCGGGCCCATGTTAGCTTCGCCCATGATTCGCCATTGAAAAATGGTTGAGGGCCCGAAACCTGGGGCTCGAAGCCCAAAACGACGTCGTTTTGGGCTTCGTTTTTTTTTTTTCGTTGAGTTGAGTTGAACACAGAGGCGAGAGAGAGAGAACACCGGTCGTCGTCGGCGTCGCAGCTCGTCGACCGATCGTCGCATCGCCGCCTCCGCCTCCGCCCGCCTCCGCTCTGCCCCCGCCCACCTCCGCCCGCCTCCGCCGCCTCTGCCGCCTCTGCCTCCGCCCGATTTTAATGCCCCCTCCAGTTCCTCTTCTCCTCCTCCTTCTTCCTCCTTCCTTCTCAATTTCGAGCCATTCGAGCTTTGCCCTTTTCGGGCTCTCTACCGGGACTCATTCGCCATTGGTGCTTTTTGTTGCATTATAATGAATAGCTCATTATTTTTGAATAGTTGAATATTTTTTTAATCATGCAGTTGAATAGTTTTTTTATTTTATTTTATGATTAGTGAAATTAATCATGCAATTAAATAGTTTATTATTTTTTTAAAAAAATTGTAAAAATAGTGACATGAATATTTCCAATCAAAAAATAACAGCATGAAGAAAACTACATGCATAAGAGAGAGTGGGAATTTAGAATGATACCTCTATTCTAGCTACAAATTAAATCTTCTTGGTGACGAAATAGAACAAAATTAACAAAATCTACTGCAAGTACGACATTTTAAAAGTTAGTAATCACATCGTTTTTTTTTTTCCGAACTAAAAATTAGAAATAACTTGAAAAATGGTGACATGAATATATCCAATAAAAAAATAAAAATATGAACATAGAACAAAAACACATATATAAGCATACGTGTATATATATATATATATATATAGAAGAGAAAGTGAGTATAAAATGATACATTTGTTCTAGCTACACATTAGATCTTCTTGGTGATGAAATAGAGTTAATAAAATTAACAAAACCCACTGCAGGTACGACATTTTAAAAGTTAGGGGTGGTTTGGCATTTCTTATATAATCTATTTTTTTATCTTTTTTCCATCACATCACCTCTCTATTTTTCTGCACATCTTTTCGTAAAAAGATAAAAAAATATACTTATTTAGATCATTCCAAACAACCCCTTAGTTATCATATTGTACTTTTTTTCAAGTTAAAAATGAGAAATAACTTGATTGATTGTAAGATATTTATAATATGAATAATGTCCCTCAAAATACAAAAGAAAAAAAAAAACTGAGAGACCACATTTTTTATCTATACAAACATAATAATTACAAAATATAATCATTTATTTTCTTTTTTTCATCTACAAGAGAGACCACATTTTTTTTTCTTGACCCTCTTAACCAAACATAGTGTAAATCTTCATTTAAAGATTGGTAAAAGTAAAAGTTTCAAAATATTCAACACCCACAATAAGAAACTTGATGTTTTATAAAAATAATTAATTTTTTTTAATACTTGTTAGATGCATGTAATGAATATGTATCTAAAAAGTAGAATAAATTAGCTAAAATAACACTAGAAGTATATGACAATTCGAACAAAAACAATCGTTATAGTCCATATATTACTATTGCAAAAATGCTTTAGATCTCTAAATTGTGAGCTCTAAAAGAACTCTAATCTGTGGGTCCCAGTATATGATTTGATGTTTTGACCTTTGTTTGTTTTTGTTTTTTTTTTTTTTTAGGTTGCCACATCACTAGTGTTCTTATTAGAGCTCTATTATTAGAGCTCTCAATCATAACTGATTACTATTGCTTACTGTTAGAGCTTGCATGAGACAAAAGCAATCATTGAAGAAAGGGGACTCAAAGGCAAAGTATGAAGGAATAAAAAGAGGCGGCTGTGGTGATTTAAAAAATAAGGATAAGTAGCTGTAAGGTTTTTTAAAATTCAAAAAGTCCAAAAAAGAAGGGTGGGTAGGAGTTGGAAAATACAGAATTATTTAATTTTAAAAAATTAAAAAATTTAAATTGAGAATTTAAAACTCTTAGAGATCTTATGAATTAGAAACTCATTTTTTCTTAATATGTATATATTATCACTTTTATTTTCTAAACTATCATATCTTTTTTTTATTTCATTCCTAAATTATAAATTTCATCGATTTAGTCTTTAAAGTTTCTAATTTTTGTTCATATGATCAAATTAGAGACAATTATACAAATCAATAACTACTGAAGTTTAATTTGATTAAAAAAAATATTTTAGAATTTAAATAATACAACAAAATGCATTTAATTATTGTTTAATTATATGATTTAAGTTGTCTACATTATAAAATTATCCTTTTTAAATTTATGATTTAATAGAACATTAGATCAAGATATTATGATTGTTTTAGAAGCCCAAATTAAGATTAGTTGGGCCGGTAGGAGTCTATTTGCCTATGCTATCAAGGGCACTCGTAAGTGCAACATTTTGAAAAGTCTACAAAAATTTTAAAAAATAGAAAGAAAAAAAAAACTATAAAAATCATAAATTTTGTACATTTTTCATTTTTTTATTGCAACAATATTTGGTAGGTCGAATTTTCATGGTCTGAATCACTGAAATGTTTCAAAATGACACCGTTTTAGAGGTAAAATAACATTGTTTTAATATATTTGAGTCATTCAAACCACACAAATTTGAGTTACCAAATATTTTTCCAGTCTAATCAATTATACCATCCAATCAAATCAGACGTACATATGGTGCAACTGAGATCCTCTCGGACCAATCAAAAGTCACTAAAAAAAAATTAAAAAAACTAACAAATTATATAAAGGGAAAATTAGTCTAAGGTCCCTCTCCCACTTTTAATAATGAAAGAGATCCATAATATTATTTTATAATGTCTAAAGTCCTTCAACTCCAAACTCATATATCACAGAGAAATTTAAGAAGAAATAAAAGGGCTTCAAAAACTGAGTTTGGTCTCTCTCTCTCTCTCTCTCCCCTACATTAACCTCAAACCCTAACTTGCAGTGGTGACGTTGCTTTGAAATGGTGATCGTTTGTTCCTAGAAATTCTCTTTGTTCTGGGTTGTGTTTCTATGCTGGTTTATGGCATGTCCAATGTGGTTGTTTGTTTCTAGGTGGGCTCGCCGTTCACCGTAGTGCTTGTGGGTTTACCGACGCGATCGCGTGGCTCTGGACATGTGTTTTTGTGCAGCGTTGATCCAGGTTCGCTTCCGACGGTGCTAGGTTATACTCTGTGATATTTTTGGTCGGCTCTAGTTGCGTCAATAGTATTTCGCTTAACTTCACTTCTGAAGATTCTTCTAGGTGAAGTCATATTTCTTCAAGATTACAGTTTATATCTAACACAGTAATTATTTTGTTTGATGAACTTCCAATAAAGATGGATACCCGTACGGAGTTAAGTACTTGGTGTGGTTCTACTTTGTTCTAAGTTACACGGTACAGTTCTATGTATTTGTTCTCTTTTACCATTTCCAATTATGTTTTGACAAAAAGCAATACATTGACTGTTGAAATGTTGGTGTGCTGTTGTACTGGAGGATTTGAATCCTATATTCTTAAGTTCACAAAAATAGAAATTGAAGCCAAGTGTAGATTAATGAGAAAAGTGATCTTCTGGGTTGAAATCAGAGAAATTCTCTACTTTTTGAACTGAATTTTCTCTAAGTTGGTTCAGAGAAATTCTTTGGTTTCGAGCTGGAACCTTAAATGCTTAATTTGTATAAAATCCAATGTTCGTGAAATCAAATTTTGAAACTCTCTTGTTGACAAAGAGAGCAATATTGATGTTATTCGATTGCATCTCTCATTCTCTCCAAAGAAATTCTCATCTAG
Source organism: Camellia lanceoleosa (assembly GCA_025200525.1). Classification (NCBI taxonomy): domain Eukaryota; kingdom Viridiplantae; phylum Streptophyta; class Magnoliopsida; order Ericales; family Theaceae; genus Camellia; species Camellia lanceoleosa. Next base: position 71,137,871 of record CM045761.1, on the reverse strand, counting down.
AGAAATTCGGGAATTTCTCTGGAGAGAATTTATCTAGAAAAGACTAGAGAAATTCCCATAATTTGCTTGACACCAAGAGTGAAGGCAAGCAAAGCAGCAAATCACAGAGTTATTTGTGAGAAAATTAGAAAAAAATTCAACCCTAGAGAAATTTCAAAACATAGAAAATCAAAAAAATTGAACAAACCAGAGAAATTTCAAATTTCTCTGGTTTGAAATTTCTCTGGACAGAATTTCTCTGGATCAAATTGAGAGACCTTAGACATTATGAAAATATTATATGTCCTTTATACTATAAAGTCTTAATACCAAGGACCCTAAAAAAAAAAACCCCTTATATAAACGTTTGGTGTAATTTTTAAATTATGATTTAAGTGTAAGTTATATTTTGAGTTTTAAAATTTTAAATTATGACTCTTTTTTTTTTTTATCAGAAGAAAGGAGGTTTTGTGGGGGCATCACGACCTGCGTAGGCCCAGGCCCCGGGGTAGCCGGTTGCCAGCCTGATTTAACCCAACCCACAGGAAGAGACCTACCACCGAAGCACCAGTGGAGCTCATCAACCGCCCTATCAATGGACAAGTTTCGATCGGAGTACAGCGCGAGGTCTCCGCAGAGAGCCCCTGAAAATCCCAGGATTTTTACACCCCCCAAGAGTCGAACTTGACTCATTGCTGTATGAAGGCAATGCCTTCACCACTGGGCCACCACCCTCGGTGGTAAATTATGACTTGAAAAAAAAAAAATTTGTTTAGTTATAAATTTTGAAAATAGTTTTCGGATGATTTGTAATTTTTTTTTTTTTTTTTTTTGATTGATTTATAAAATATAAGAGAACGTGAGAGGAGAGATGAGAGAAAAAAAGGATTGATTGATTAAATAATAATAATAATAATAAAAAAGAAAATGGAGGAGTTTTGAAAGTAATTTTGAATTGTATTTTAAACATATGTTTAGTTAATATGTTTCATCCAAATCATGATTTAAAAATAGAGTTGAGTTTTGAAAAGTAAACCAAACACTACATTTATTTTCTTTCTATTTTTTTATATGTTTTTATGATAAAAGTTAAAAAATTATTCCAAATATATTAGTTTTCTTATTTCATATTTTAATTAAAAAATCAAAAAATTACTAAAATAACTTGTTTCCAAATAAAGAAAAGTGTATAAAAAATACTATGAATTAAAATTCTCTGTAATAATTTTAACTTGCAATAATCTTGTAATCGTGATGTCCATTTTTCATGTTAATTAGTATGAAAACCGATGCGTCCATTATTCATCATCTTCTTCTTCTCCTTCTTTTTTCTTCCTTTTTTTTTTTTTTGGTTTTTTTGTTTTTTTGTTTTTTGTTTTTTGTCCAGGTAGCATGACCACGGGACTATCCCCCATCCTTGTCATCCTAACAAATTTTTTTTTTATCACTATAATTTGATTGTTTTTGTAAATGAGTTAGGGGGTGTTTGGTGGACATTATTTTAAACTAAAAGTTTAAATTAAAAACACATCTCATCCAATTTTTGAAAAATTAGTTTTTTTTCAACTTAGTAAGCTATTTCTGCCTAATAAATTATAAGTAGAAACTGCACGAAACAGTCTGACAAAAACTCTCATATTAAAATAAGTTATAAACTACTTCCTTAATCCCCACCAAACACCTATTATCACTACTTAAAACGAGCTACATGGTGGTAGTTTTTGTTGGAAAAAAATAATTTTTGGTGACTTTAATTTAATATTAAAGTGTGGTGACTTTAATTAAATTTTAAAGTGGGTCCCAACCTTTTATTGTGTTGGGTCCAAGTGAGCCAAAAACCATTGTGTTTTGGATAATAAATTGCCAAGAAATTACTTCATGATGTTAGATTCATGAATAGGATTTTAAAGAGTATTTAAATCCTTTTTCTTGGCTAAAGGGTGTAAATCCTTTGGGCATCCAAACTTTTCATCTTTTTGAAAAGGGGCTATGGATGTTGGTTAATGGTGCTTTAATGACCAGCCTTAAAGGCTGGAGGCTCTTCTTCTCTCCCCTTTACATGTATAAATTGAGACCCTCCTATCAAGTGTCAATATAAATTTTTTTTGCTTTCATTTTACAAGTCAGTTTGCCAAATAGTTCCTACATTGAGAGAGTGCTGTCATTGTTTTTGTTCGTTAAGCTAGACAAAAAGTGCTTCTGCCATAGCTGGTTTTGACCGTCGTATCCTGAGAGACAGACGCCAGGATTCCTCAAGCACTTGACTCGTAAGGCGGCGAAATCTATTTTAAGGAAACTACTTCCGTGCAGGCTTCGGTTTCGTCTCTTTACCCTTTTATTGTTTTGTGTATTTCTGTTGAAATTTAATTGTAATTATTAGCATATGTTCTTAGTATATAATTTGATTCCTTCATAAATCTATTTATTTAATTTCACAATTTAAACAACAAGCTTAAAACAGATTTTATATATATTTTCTATGAAATTGATTGCATAGACTTATATAGACTATTAGGTTAGCTTTGTATAATATTATTAGGAATTGTTGCGGAATTGCTCACTATTTCAATGATTTTAAATTATGCTATGGTACTCTCTATTTGCTTAGTTTAGTTAGAATTCTCTATCATAATTTGCATGAATTTTAAGGTTATAAAATATAATTTATGGATGTTGCAATTTTGACATGCTAATTCTATTCTAATTTTAATTTGTTACATGCTTATTATTTTCTAGACTAGATTACCTAATTTAATGTATTTTGGAGTTACAGAGTTTTTTATGAATTATTTAATTAGGTGCATTAATGTGAATTATTTAATTGGGTGCATTAATCTAAATTATCTAATTGGGTGCATTAATGTGAATTATTTAATTAGGTGCATGAATCTAAATTATCTAATTGGGAGCATTAATCTGAATTATTTAATTGGGTGCATTAACTTTGAATTTAACTTATTTATTTAGAGTTAATAGTTTAAATGTTTATTATGAATTAATTTCATTCATAATCCATGAGTATAGAACTTTTTTTTAAAAGTTTTAATTTAATTGGCATTTTAATGCATTGGTTACTTATATAATTAAAAGTTGGCTAGATAGTTTCATTTAATTTATTAAATTTTTTAGATTATTTGTTTATATTTTGTTGTGGTTTGCTACTAACTTTTTTTGTAGGGATACCAATGCGAAAAACAAATATCAAACCAAATGAATAGTATTTGGGATGTAAAAACAAAAATGTTTGGACTACTAACTTTTGTGTTGAATAGGAATACCTAAGCGTGGAAAGGCTTTTGGACTAAATAGAATCCTTATGGATTGGTTATTTCATTTAAATGTTTGAAGCATGTTTTGCTTGAAATTTAGTTGGTTTGTTTACCAATTTGTAGTAGCAAGTTTTATTTGTTTGTTTTGTTAGAAGCATTTTACATGCGTGTAATTGTTATAACAATTTTTAAATTGCTTGTAAGTTTGGAACTTGATTTGGTTTTCTGTGATAAAAACCAAAGTGTTTAGCTTTGGCTAACGAGTAGTTCTTATCTGTTCAGAAATAACAACTAAGATGGATTTGGTTTCAAACTTTTGGAGCTTGCGGAAGTCTTTGAGTTTAATCATTTTATTCCTGTAATAACCCTCACCACTGTTTACCGATTGATTACTGATTACCGTTAAACTGAGACTGATTATGACTAATAATTGAATTGATTGAAAAACTGGACTGACTGATTGGAATCTGGAATTGAATGATTGACTGTATATGTTTAAATGCATTTCTATCTGTTTGACTGTTTGATTATCTGTTCTTATTTTTATGTTAAATTGCAAATTGAAGGCCTTATCAGCGGCCGAATCTGAAATCGATTGATGTTTTATGATCATCATAATTTATGTGATTTTATGGAGTAATTATCTGAAAACTGATTTGGTATGATTATATTGGATTAAAATAAGCTAGATTGCATTGTTGGACTTATTTATCAAATTGCCACTCTAGTGGCCCACTATCTCAACACCTTGGTCTTTACATTACACTTAGAAACAAACATTTCATCAACTCATTTGAGCACCACAGCCGACCAAGAGAGAAAGAAAGGGAGAGTAGTGAATTCAACATAGAGGATTGGCTTGAATCTTGAGGAATTGAAGTGTAGGTTGCAAATTGAGCTTGTGTATCTTACATTGAAGACGTAAGGTAGATCATTGACCTTCTTCATTGTGTATTTGAGTTTATTCTTGCATGATTAATGGGTCTTTAGTGATCTAAGGCTTGAATTGGTCTTGTAATATTGAATTAGAGCTCATTCCATGCATGCATGTACATGTCTCTCCTTTTTGAAGTTGTTCTCCATAAATTCCCTCATGCATGTTCATGTTAATGTTAAGTCCATGATTTCATCTTGAATTTGAAGAATTGGCTCACTAGAGCATCAAATTGAAGCTTTGAATTAAGTTAAATTCATGCATGTTATGTTTGAGGATTGTTCATGAAAATTGGTTTTTCATTGAGCTTGTTTGAACTACCCTCGGGCCTTGATTTTACAAATTAAGCTTTGAATCATGTTATTCTATGTGTTTACAAGTGTTTTTCAGAAATTGGGCCCAAGAGGTCGAGTTTTGAGTTGCTAAAACTTGATTTTGAGCTTGAATGTACAATCTGGATTTTCCAGATTTTGCACTCCGCCGGCGAGAAAGTGGCGCTCGGCGAATTCGAGCATCCAAGATTTTACCTTTATTTCTGATCCCGCCGAAAGGGTAATTGGCCGAGGACCTTATGTCTTACGCTCGAGCGGCTATCGAGCGCCCAATCGAGCGTGATTTTTGAGCATCCAGCACTTTTGCCATGTTTTGCAGTACGCTTGAGCGGGGGTATTTATGCTCGAGCGGAAACCTTTGTCTACAGGTCCGCTCGAGCGGGAAAACCTACGCTCAAGCAGGACCTCTGTTTTTCTGAAATTCTGAAAATGCTTTTAAAGTACATCTTTGCATCCTCATCCCATCTTAGGCATTCTTAGGCCTAGTTTAAGGCATCTTAAGGAGGATATAGATGTAGAACACACCAAGGCAATTAAGGATCAAGTTGTTATCTTTCCCAACTGTATAGCTTAGTGTGTGTTCAATCTGTAAACTATGTAGGGTTGGCGACTGGGGACGCGCTCTAGCTTTACTGTAGCCCAGAACTCTGTGAGTAACAACTGTGTAAAGATATGTTCAAATGATTATCTTCTGAACAATGGAACTGTACTGTTTTGAACTGCTACTGTTTACTGAATGAATGTATGTCCTATATTCTGAACTGTATTGTGGCATCCTTAGCAACTCATATTCTTGTTATTCTTTATTCTGAGATCCCTGTCGGTTCCCTTGTTGAAACCACTACTGTTTACTGATTGATAGCCATCATTGACTGTTCGGTCTTTTAAGACCTGTTGTTTACTGTTATGCTAATGGATGCACCACATATGATTGCTTACTATACTGAACAACTGACATACTGATTGAAATGAACTGTTTTCATTACTGTAAGGACATTCATTCTAAACCGCTTTACGCTTTATGTTATTCACCGGAGCTAAGAGCGTCGGGGTAGACTTCCAGTTTTGTCAAGCTAACCACTGTGGCTCGCTGCGAGGTTCCGAGCCTGTCAAGCTTTGGCTTAGGGGTGTTTTTATTTCCCCCGTCTGTTTTCGAGTCTGTTTTGTTATCTGTATAGACTGTTACTGTATTGTTTAAGAGGGATTAAGTCCCTGTTCTGAATGATTGTAAATGTTGTGTACACTATTTTGCACTGCTTGTACATAGGTATGAAAAGTCTTTTTGCATACAGACTGTCACAGCTCATTGGATATTGTTTATTCTTGTATCAGACGCTTCGCCATGCCCATGTACTGCTTTTCTCAGACATCATAGCGGTGCCTTGATAATCTCGTTCTTGGCGATACTGATGCTAAACCCATAGGAGCGGGTTTGGGTCATGAAAGAGTGGTATCAGAGCGATACTTACCACGAGTTATACCGCACACACGTGTCCAAATGAGCTATAGGGTGTCCTAAAAAAGCGATTAGGGCATCGCATGAGCATGATAAGTGTGTGGTTATGCCATGACAGAATATATGCTAATGTGATAACCTGTTTAAACAAATGACTGCCTATATTGATAATTGTTATAACTGCTTATAGTGAAATGGATAATACATAAACTGCAAATGAATCTGAATCTTCATCCTCTGAGGCAAGAATGGCAAGATTGGAAAGAATGATGGAACTAATAACTGAAAGACTAGATCAACAACAGAACCAATAGCCCACACCTCCTCCTCCGGTACAACCGGAGTAGAATGTCAATGTTAATGATGGGGACATAATTGCTCTTACCCAGAAGTTCAGTAAACTGAAACCGCCATCCTTTCAGGGAGGCCTTGAACCGTTAAAAGTTGAAGCATAGGTTTTGGAGACCGAAAAATTGTTTGAAGTGTTTCCGTGTTCGGAGGCACAGAAAGTACTGTTGGCCACCTTCACTTTGTAAGAAGAGGCTAGAAGGTGGTGGATGCTTACCCGTGATGACAACACTGTTATGATTTGGGCTCAATTCAAAGGAGCCTTCTTTGAAAAGTACTTCCCTCAATGTGTCAATGACAGAAAGGTGACTGAATTTGAACAGTTGAGACAGGACACAATGTCCGTTGCTAAATATGAAACAAAGTTCATCGGGCTTGCTAGATATGCACCACACATGGTGGACACTGATTACAAGAAGGCCAGAAGGTTTGAAGGCGGCCTTAATGTTGCAATACTCGACAGAATAAGTGTTCTGAAATTACCGACTTATGTGAATGTTCTTGACCGAGCCTTGATGGCTGAAGCGAACATCGAGGCACTAAAAACTGAAACACCAATGTCCGAATGGCGTGGTAAAAGGCAGAGTTTTAAATTCAAGAAAGGCAAGCATAACCCATTGAACAAGAAACAGAATACGGGGTCAACAACAAGCCCCAGTCAAGGGAGTGGTTCCATACCACCCTATTCCGAATGTGGTAAGAATCATAAGGGAGTTTGTTATAAACTATTTGGTGCTTATTACAAGTGTGGCAAGGTGGGCCACATGGTTAAAGACTGCCCCTCTACTCCACAAGCCAGTAGTAAAGCTGCACCAAGTGCAGCAGCATCAACTATCGCACCAAAATCGAACCCCAAAACTACTGGGAAAAGCCTATAAAGCAGGGCCGAGTGTTCGCCCTAGTATCGGGAGATGTACAAAATACTGAGACCGTTGTGTCAGGTATCCTCTCTATTTGTACTCAAAATGCATATGTACTGATTGATTCGGGGTCTACACATTCATATGTGTCGCATGCTTTTTCGCGAAAATTGAATAGACCCTTAGAACCCATGAATTATTTGTTAGCTGTATCATCACCCGTTGGGGGATCCATGACTTGTGCATACATATACCCTGCTTGTGAAATTATTGTCGGAGATGCACATTTGTTTATTGACTTACTGCCACTGAACATTGATCATTTTGATGTAATACTGGGAATGGACTGGTTAACGAAATATCATGCCACCATAGACTGTGTAATGAAACAAGTAGTTTTCCGTCCACCGGGTTTGCCTGTATTTGTGTTTAATGGGAGTGGAGTGGTACCTCCCCCATATTTGATTTCATCTGTGAAAGCTGTTAAATTGATTAGAAATGGGTGTAAGGGGTATTTCTGTTTTGTATTGACTGTACCTACTGATGTTAAAACTGATGTGAACTGTATTCCTATAGTCAGAGAATTCCCAGATGTTTTTCCAAATGATCTACCAGGAGATTTGATTGATAGGGAGATTGAGTTCACCATTGATATGATTCCGGGTACACAGCCTATATCGAAAGCTCCTTACAGAATGGCTCAAATTGAACTAAAAGAATTGAAAATGCAACTGCAAGAACTGTTAAACAAAAAGTTCATTAGGCCTAGTACTTCACCGTGGGGCGCACTTGTCTTGTTTGTGAAAAAGAAAGACGACTCATTGAGACTGTGTATTGATTACCGTGAACTGAACAAGGTAACTGTGAAAAATAAATATCCCTTACCACATGTTGATGACTTATTTGATCAGTTACAGGGTGCTCAAGTTTTCTCTAAGATTGATCTCAGATCTGGATATCATCAGTTGAAAGTTAAACCAGAAGACATTGATAAAACTACTTTTCGAACGAGGTATGGACATTATAAATTTTAGTCATGCCTTTCGGAGTTACCAATGCACCTGCTGCATTTATGGACCTCATGAACAGAATCTTTAAACCATTCCTCGATGACTTTATTGTTGTATTCATTGATGACATTTTGATTTATTCAAAGAGTAGAGAAGAACATGAACATCATCTGAGACTTGCCCTACAGACCTTAAGAGAACATAAACTTTATGCTAAACTGTCTAAATGTGAATTCTGGCTTGATCATGTTATGTTTTTGGGGCATGTTGTTAGCAAAGATGGAATTTTCGTTGATCTGCAGAAAATTGAAGCTGTAGTAAACTGGCTTAGACCAACAAATGTGATAGAAGTCCGAAGCTTTTTGGGTTTAGCTGGATATTACAGAAGATTTGTCAAAGATTTCTCCAAAATTGCCTTACGATTGACTCAATTGACTCAGAAGGGGATATCATTTGACTGGACTGACCAAAGGGAATCCGCATTGCAAGAGTTGAAAACTCGACTCGTAACTGCACCAGTTCTTACCTTACCTTCAGGTACGGATGGTTATACTATATTTAGTGATGCTTCTCATAAGGGTTTGTGGTGTGTTTTAATGCAGAATGGGAGAGTAATTGCCTATGCTTCCCGACAACTAAGACCGCACGAAAAGAACTACCCGACCCATGACTTGGAACTTGCCGCAGTGATATTTGCATTGAAAATCTGGCGTCACTACCTTTATGGGGCGACATGTGAAGTATATACCGACCACAAAAGTCTGAAGTATTTCTTCACACAGAAAGAACTAAACATGAGACAGCGGAGATGGCTAAAACTAATGGATGTACCACATATGACTGTTTACTGTACTGAACAACTGACATACTGATTAAAATGAACTGTTTTCATTACTGTAAGGACATTCATTCTAAACCCCTTGACGCTTTATGTTATTCACTGAGTTTTAGCTCACTACTCATATATATATGTAGGTGTACAGGCACCAGACCGGAGCTAGGAGCGTCGGGGTAGACTCCCAGTTTTGTCAAACCAACCACTGTGCCTCACTGCGAGGTTCCGAGCCTGTCAAGCTTTGGCTTAGGGATGTTTTTATTTCCCCCGTCTGTTTTCGTGTCTGTTTTGTTATCTGTATAGACTGTTACTGTACTGTTTAAGAGGAATTAAGTCCCTGTTCTGAATGATTGTAAATGTTGTGTACACTGTTTTGCACTGCTTGTACATAGGTATGAAAAGTCTTTTTGCATATAGACTGTCACAACTCATTGGACATTGTTTATTTATTGTATCGGCTTCCGCCATGCCCCTCATTCATTTCTTTTATCAGACATCAAGCGGGCCTTCGGTAATCTCGGTTCTTGGCGATTCTGATGCTAAACCCATAGGGGCGGGTTTGGGTCGTGACAATTCCCAAAGTGTTGGAAAACTAAGTTTGGAGAAAGTCTTTGGTTATAATCTGATTATGTCCAAAGTGTTTTGGTTTTGAGAAAGGAAACCAAATTTTAGCATTAGCTAAAATATTTTTGATTTTATTTAGAAATAATGGACGTAGTTCCGGGAGTACCGGTTAATTTTATGAGTGGTGTAATTCTGGTAACAAATTTTATTTGCTTGGGAATCGGTTTGTTATAACTTGGTTTATCCCCTAGAAATCTTAATTTTTAAATTGTTTCCTATGGACTAGGAGTCAACATACTCTTGAATGTTTTGTCAAAAGTTTAACTGGGTTTTTAGTGGGACCGATGTAACCCTTTCAGTCTTTTTGGGAACATTCTTGACCATGTTCGATTCTAGGTTAAATGGTGAGACTAGTTTTGAATTAAATTTCCTTCTGAGGGATTTTCTAAGGATTGAGTTTAATTTCTAGAATCACAGAAGTGAAATTCAATTGTGATGTTTCAAAAATGGCTTCAAAAGGTGACAAACAGAAATGTTGTTCCACTTGACAACCTTAGCCTCACGAGATTCTTAAAGGAAGATCTTGAGAGATCAAGTATGATTTAAGGAAATCATAAGATTGCATTAAAATATCTCTGAATTGATCAGAGGCAATTAGTATGGTATCCTTGTGTTATTTATAGCATTTATGATTGCTATGTGACTTTGTTTGAAGGCAAAGATGAGACAACCTGTTATAGTGGGTGAATATTTTTTGGATTTTTAAATTCCAAATATATTCTTAAATTGGTGGGTCCTAGTGAGTACAAGATCACTGATCACAAAGATAGAAAACTGGTGGTTCCTAGAAGGTGTTAGACCACTGGCTACACAGTTATGAGATTATGGTTCCTAGTAGTGAATAAATTACTGATCACATGTCAAGACATCATGGTTCCTATTAGTGGAGAGGCTACTGGTCATATGTCAAGACATGATGATTCCTAGTAATGAAAGAGTCTATTGATCCTATGTCAGGACGTTGTGATTCCTAGTAGTAAAGTGACTACTGATCACAGGTTAAGATATTGTGATTCCTAGTAGTAGAAAGTCTACTGACCACATGTTGAGAAATTAGTGATTCCTAGTTATAAGACTACTTGCCATATTATGAAGTTCCGAATAGTAGACTATTGAGCACTGGATTTGTGTTTCTTAATAGTAAGACTATTGGCTTCAGATGATAGGTCGGACCTAATATATTTGGGTGCCTAATTCGGTTGATGACATTCTGAGAATGTATTTACTATGATATGATTTTGAGAGTTTCATAATCATTGTGACATGAGGATTTGTTCAAAAAAACTTTGTATAAATTCTATAAAGAAGACTTAATTATCTGACTCCAAAATTGAGGAGGATAATAGAAAGAAATGAGGGAGTACCTCCTTAGTGAAGGCCAATGTCATTGAGCATGGCAAATTTTCTGGGATAAAGAAGAAGCCTCCCGTGAACAAGGGCTCTATGCTAGAGCCAAGGGGTGGTGTTGCAAAGAAGCTGGCATACAAGCCGTGGGAACCTGGTTATCAGTTCTTTGGGAAGTGCTACAACTGTGGTAGCGAGGGGTTTTAGTTTTACTATGGCTACATGCCACATTTGCTCCGAGAATGAGCTGTTTACAACTTTCAAACCAATTACAAATGGTAAGAAGTTGTTTATGGGAAACTCTACTACCTCATTTGTTGAGGGAAAGGTGGTCTTGAAGTTAACCTCAGAGAAAGAGCTAACCTTGAACAAAGTCCTGTATGTTTTGGACATTTGTTAGAATCTTGTCTTAAGGTCTCTTCTCAGTAAACATGTTTTTGCATGGTTTTTGAGTCCGACAAGGTCGTTTTGAAAGTGAAGTGGAAAAGATCTCGTATGAGTTATGGAAAGGCGTTAAGTCTTCTTATAAATTCTTATGAATGTGGGGGTGTCTTGCTATTGTGGCGATTCCTACACCCTAACGAGTTAGGATAGGCCCAAAATCCGTGGATTGTATATTCATTGGTTATGCACATAATAGTAGTGCATATCGGTTTCTTGTACCTAAGTCTGAAAATTCAAACATTCACAGGAATACCATCATGGAGTTAAGGAATGCATGTTTCTTTGAAGACATTTTTTCCTTGCCGAACGCAAGAAGGGGTTCCGAGGTTTTGGAGCAATTTGATGAGCTTGCTAGTGATGATGATCATTTTGATGTTCAAGTTGAGAATCAAGGTGATGATCAGCCTAGAAGGAGTAAGAGGGCTAGGATGTCCAAGTCTTTTGATCCAGACTTCTTGACTTATATGGTTGAGAACGAATCTCAAACTTTCCACGAAGCTGTGACTTCTCCTAAGAGTCCTTTATGGAAAGAAGCGATCAAAAGTGAGATTGACTCCATCTTACAGAACCACACCTGGGAGTTGGTAGATTTATCTCCAGGTTGCAAGCCTTTAGGCTGCAAATGGATTTTTAAAAGAAAGATGAAGGCCGATGGGCTTGTGTAGACACCCCATTTTTGACCGACCTTAAGACTCAGACGTCACCGATTGAGCGCTCGGTGATGTTGCATACTGTGCTCGTTCAGAAGTCTCAGAGTCGCGGCCGTGCGCCCTGCCTCCGGACTAACTCTTCTCAGGCCTTGTCTCGATTTGCGAACAGACTCGGTTTTTCTGCTTTTCTTTCACGAGGGAAGGAGTGGTCCCAGACTATCTCCCAAAGGGCCGTGAGCTACTTTTTGTGGCCATAGGCCATTTTGCCCTTTTCGAGTCTTGTTCCGGCTGAGTCCGTAGGCCGTGTGCCTCGACCGCCTAACCATCTCCGATTTCTCGGTTTTGGCATGCATCTCATTTACTCCCATTTAAGGGACACTGGGGCTCAGAACACCACTTCGTGCCTTGAATTTCATTTTCGGATCCCAACCACGCGGTTTGGCCCCGAGCATTCATTTTGCATCGATGTCTGTTCATTTTTGGCGACACTCGCTTGGTCCTTCCGAGGGACACTGGGTCTCTGAAACCCACTTCGCAGCGAACACCACTGCGTGCGGCATTTCATTTTCGGATCCCAACCGCGGTTTTGGCCCCGAGCATTCATTTTCCATCGATGTCTGCTCATTTTGGCAGACACCTCTGTTTGGTCCTTCCAGGGACACCGGGTCTCGAAACCCACTTCGCAGCCGAACACCACTTAGGTGCGGCGGCCCATTTCGGATCCCGAACCGCGGTTTGGCCCCGAGCATTCATTTTGCATCGATGTCTGTTCATTTTTGGCGACACTGCTTGGTCCTTCCGAGGGACACCGGGTCTCAGACCACTTCGCAAATGAACACCACTTCGTGCTCGACATTTCATTTTCGGATCCCAACCACGCGGTTTTGGCCCCGAAGCATTCATTTTGCATCGATGTTCTGCTCATTTTGGCAGACACCTCGCTTGGTTCTTCCGAGGGACACTGGGTCTCTGAGACCCACTTTCGAACACCACTTAGGTGCCCATTTTCGGGATCCCAAACCACGCGGTTTTTGGCCTCGAGCATTCATTTTGCATCGATGTCTGTTCATTTTTGGCAGACACCTGCTTGGTCCTCCCGAGGGACACCGGGGTCTCTGAGACCCACTTCGCCTTAACGCCACTTTCGGTGCTCATAGCCCATTTTTGGGACCCGAACCAGCGGTTTAGGCCCGAGCTTTCATTTTGCATCGGTTTTGTTCATTCTTGGCGGTACCTCTATTTTGTCACACCGAGGAACACTGGGGTCTCCGAGACACCACTGACGAGGTGCCATTTTTTTCGGGACCCATTCGGTTTTGGTCCCCGAGCTTTCGTTTTGCATTATTTTTTGTTCAATTTTGGCAGGTACCTCTGTTTCATCATTCCGAGGAACACTGCGGTCTCAGATGCCCACTTCGCGGCCGAACAAAATCTTTTGTTTTTGCCCTCAAAATATCTAGATATTTTGCCCTCAAAATATCTAGATATTTGGAGTTAGATATTTTCCATCTTTTTGGCTATAAAACCAGCAACTTCCAGCTGGGGGAGAGGTTAGAGAAACCTTTTGGGAGCTCCATACACACGGCTCATCTCTCTCTCCATTTCCAAGCTTCAAACATCCAAGGTTCTAGGCCATTTCTTCATCATCTTCAAGCACAACCACCACCAATCCATTTCCAGCAGCTAAGGGAGCTTTCTAGCAGCTAGGAGGCACCACTTCTCAAGCAAAGAAGCAGCCAAGACTTGTCTACAAGGGTGAGTGGTCATTTCCCTCTTTCTAGCTCATTTCTTGCACCAATTTCTTAGCCCACTTGCTCACTGTTTTGAGCTCCGGCCCTAACTGAAAGGGGCCTTATTTTGAGCTATTCTACATGTTTGATTAAGGGCTCAACCCCATTTGAGAGCCCCATTTGGTACTTGTTTCAATATCATCTTATATGTCAATATTTTGCATTGAATATTTGGCCTATGTGTGATCTGTGTTCGAGCCTGCAATAAACTGATTTTGGGCCTATTTTGAGCCCCTCTTCAATATTGAAGAAGGGCTCAACCATGTTTGGTGACTCTATCATGCATCTCCTTTGTAAATCCTCCAAATTACCGTAAACTTGCATGCCTTTTTTAGCTTATGTGCATTTATTTTTGGAGCATGCTATAAACTGATTTTGAGCCTATTTTGTGTCCCTCTACAACATTGTAGAAGGGACCAATCTTGTTTGGTGTCTCCATGAATGGCCTCTCTTTGTATCTCTCTTTGGTCATGTTTTGCATGCTTTGTTAGAATTATTTGGCTCCGGATTTCAGCCTTCATCAGGCTTAGAAAGAGCCTTATTTTTGTCTTCTTGTCTTGCTTTGTTAAGGGCCTTAAGCCATTTGGTGTTTGGTTTTGGTACTTCATGTTGTATCCATCTAATTTTCCGTAAATTTGCATGTTTGTTTAGGCCATTCTAGCTTCTGTTTCTGGCC